>JAWRVZ010000147.1:1685000-1723475 GCA_037043235.1 Rhodeus uyekii
CTAAGTCGAAATAATGACTTACTAAGTCATAATAATGACTTACTTAAGTCGAAATTATGACTTACGTAAGTCGAAATTATGACTTTATCTTGCGAGCACATTTGATTTGACACGACAGGATAAACTGTGAACACATTAAGAAATACTTTAATCGTTGTTGTACTAGTCATAAAGATATAACAACAACTTCAAACCTCTGGCCAATGTCATGATTATAGATAGGTGCACCAAATATGGTATTGTAACTAATAAGGAAAAGGTGCGAGTTCTGTTACGGCTTTTAGATGGTGAAGGGGTTGATTTGTGACTGAGGAGGCGTGTGTATCATAACTTTATGGATCCATCTATAACCATGACATCGGCCAGAGGTTTAACGTTGTTGTTCAATGAAAGCTGCCACCGCAGCAACGCATGTTTTGTTCTTTATGCGCCAAAGCTTGTTCTTGATCAAAATCGTTTCAAAAGTGCGTTTGCTCAGCCCTATATTGTTCCACTAATAATGCAAGAATTTCATTATTAGTAAAACCCCGATTAAAGTATTCCTTATGTTCACAGTTCATCCCGTGTCGTTTGGATCAATGTGCTCGCAAGACAGTAAGTCATTATTTCGACATAGTAAGTCATAATTATGACTTAGTAAGTCATAATTTCGACTTAAGTCATTATTTCGACTTAGTAAGTCATAATTATGACTTAGTAAGTCATTATTTCGACTTAGTAAGTCATAATTATGACTTAGTAAGTCATTATTTCGACATAGTAAGTCATAATTATGACTTAGTAAGTCATTATTTTGACTTAGTAAGTCATTATTTCGACTTAGTAAGTCATTATTTCGACATAGTATGTCATAATTATGACTTAGTAAGTCATTATTTCGACTTACGTATGTCATAATTTCGATGACATACGTAATGCGCGATTTTATTTTTCTTATGTGGCGGAAATGGGCTTCCATAGAGTTCACTTATCTCGAGTCACGGTTAACTTGCCAATCCTATTATGTCGACGTTTTTGAAGTGTAACCGCCAAACTCCCTATTTGTCTAAGTATTTTCTTTTCGGTTACGTCAATTCTTTTATGTCACCGAACACTTCAAATGGTTAACTCGTGACTAAGATCATACGTAGTTCGCTGCGCTGAGTTCGTGTTGCACATGGATCGCACATAAATCCCCAGTGACGTCACTGGACCTCACAGTGTGAGCCATTGTGTTTCCGTCTCGTCAGCCACTCCCCTTGTTAGTCTCGTCAGGTGTTTCCCATTATCCAGTGTATATAAACCCTCATGTTTATACCACTGCAGCAGCAGAAGAACTCGCGGACAGTGTTGCCAACTTAGTGCTTTTGTTGCTATATTTAGCGAGTATTCACACCACATTTTCAAAAAAGCGACTAGCGACAAATCTAATGACTTTATCTGGAGTTATTGGAGACTCTCTGAAGTGAAATCACATATCATTCTTACTCTTGTCAACGAGCAGCACGTGCTGCTGTGGGCCTCACCCCATCCCAAAGCACTCACAGCTGTGTGCACATAAACCTGCCTTCTCTGATTTGATTGGTTTTCTAAAATATTTTGATATTGACGAGCGGTTACTGACCAACGAGTATGAGGCTTAGATAAACACACAGACCTGCTTCAGTTCGGAAGTGAGCTCTGCTCAGCGCCGCTGCGAGCACATTAGACAGGCAGAACATAAGAAAGTATGCAATCTAGTACAGCGTGATGACCTCATGAATATGATATGACTGTTTACGCTGTGAGCGAAATTGTGTTTGCAGTGTTGGGGAATATAATTAAAGGTTTGTATGGAGAATCGAAGGTGTTTTTTATTGTATACTGGTAAATCTCTGCTGTTAGTTGCTGCACATATGCCTTTTGTTGTTAGCAAACATATACAGTGTATGTACATTTTTATAGCATGCCGATCGCTTCATCAAATAAAGAGACATACACTACATAATACAAATATACTACATGTACTGCAAATCTCAGCTGTACTTAAAATGTAAACTATATTATTTATATAAGTAAATAAGTGTCCAACTATAAGCATACATGCTACATATATCAAATCACGACAGCTTGATTGTTTGTATTGTCTCAAAACCATATTACTGATATTTAACTCAAATCTGTTAAATGCAACCAAAATTCATGAGGATATTAAGATATAAACAATAACTTCATGATTTTATCCAAAGTAACTTGCATTGCATTAAAGAAAGATTGACATTCTAATAAGTTCTTCAAACCCATGACCTTGGCGTTGCAAGCACCACCCTCTACTGTTTGAGACACAGAAAAGCCTTAGTTGTTGTACTTCATGAATGTTTTATGAAGCTTTCTGTGAAGCTGCTTTAAATAAATGTGTATTGTGAACAGTGCTGCTATAAATTCACTAGATAAAAGTAGTACGGTTGCTGCATGTGTAATGCATTTTTGCTTTAATATGACAGCCAGATTCCTGCATAGAAATCAGTTCCTGCCTTATTACTCTGGGGAATTCAGAACTGTGTTGAGGGTTTGGGGCTTTTATGGGTTGGATGCACAACAAAGGTTGGTCAAGACAGGTGTGGAGGATCTTGAGCCTGAACTGGGCCAATGCAAGCCTGGACTGAACATACAGTCGCACAATGCCTGACCTCGCTAATGCTCTTGTGATTGAATAAAAGCAAATCCCTTCAGCAATGTTCCTGCATTCCTCCGATGGCCGGTTATCACAACTTCATATTAATTACCGTGTTTAAGAACATCTAAACATTATTATTTTTAACCAATTATTATTGATTAGCATTTACTGTGTGGATGAAATTCCATCCTGAATTCAAGGCAGATCTCTGGAAACATACTGCAAAAAGAGCAAGTAAAGTATGGTCATTGGATGACCCTGATTCCTTCACTCTTTTTTGCTCTCCATCTCTCCATGTAGCCAGTTGTGCTGTGATTTACGTCTAAAAGAGCAGAAGCCGGAGAGAGAAGCACAATGTCCCGCTCTGATGAGGTGAACAAGATGACAGAAAATGTCTATAAGGTAAGTCTAAAGTCCACAAAAAGATATCTTTTAAATATCTAGCTTCAAACATGTGACAAGTTCGTAGAAATGTAAACGTTTAATTGTTGTGTGTTCTGTGTAAAAATGTAAATTCCAATAACATTAATAGAACGTTCATTCTGAGTAATACATTATCTATGTAACGGGGTCTTGTTGTGGAATGACGATGACACCGAGAAGCAGGAATCAACGGAAAACTCTATATATTAAACAAAATGAAAAAAAACTTTAAATAGAAACAAAACAAAACGGCACACAGTGCAAAAGGTTAGGAGAACTAGGACCACAGAGATACATACACACACTAGGTAGCACCGACAAAGTCGACAAAGACATGGGAAACATGAGGGTTTATATACACTGGATAATGGGAAACACCTGACGAGACTAACAAGGGGAGTGGCTGACGAGACGGAAACACAATGGCTCACACAGGAGAAAACAGGAAGTGACGAGACAATGTTATTTATATGTCATTCATGGAACAGTTTTCTGAATTTTATTAATTGTATTTTTATCAAACCATTTAAAATACATTATCTTTGAACAAAGGATTTGCATCACATCATTGACACTTACTCAGTCGCTTTTCCACTGTCACTACTCACTGTTAAAAAGTGTTGACATACAATTGTTACAGTTAAGAACGATTTCTACTTCTACTCCATCTTTAGTTTTGTTGATAAAGCCTAATACATTTACTTTGATTCCGTACTGTTAAATTACATGTTTTCTTTGAATTAAATCAATTAATTTAGGTGTTAACACATGAAGCACATTTTTTTATCTGTGTACACCACAAAAAAGGGAATCAGGGGGCATTTGTCCATTTCTTGAATCCTTTACGGATCAAAATGTTTGTGTCCGAATTGAATTTATTGCTGATTCTATTTTCAGGGCATTCTGGACCAGTTTAACCCCAGTCTGAAGAATTTTGTCACTATGGGGAAACACTATGAAAAGGCGCTGACAGGTCAGACCTCTTTACTTAGTTCAACTTTTTCTGTAATGGGCAAAAGTATGAACTTTCATGTACGAAAAAACAATCATGTATTTTGTAGCAATGACTCTCTGCCTCTGTGTCTCTAACTGCTCTACAGGCGTCACAGTAGCAGCTAAAGGATACTTTGATGCTCTGGTCAAACTAGGAGAGCTGGCCAGTGACAGCCAGGGCTCAAAAGAACTGGGTAAGACACTTCAAACCCAAACACAGTAAATAAACCAGAAGGATTTGATTAAATAAATGAATCTATATTCTAGTCGGGGCTCTATAGAATATATTTTTTATAAGGTTATTATAGAACATGATTGTAGAAAGTGTTAACATTTATAGTTCAGTTCGGTTCACCAAAAAATGTAAAATGGTCCTACAGCATTCAGATTGGTACTTTAACACTGAACCTAAAGATACCGAACCTAAAGGCATAGGGATATATTCACAACCTAATCTTTCTGTTTTTATTACATACTGTATATTATCGAGATTGCACTTACCAAACATCCAAAATAATGATGTGTTCTGGGCTAAATACTGTAACAGGGTGTTGGTGAGGGATGACGAAAGACACGGAGAGCAGGGTTCAGCCGAAAACTCTCTTTATTAAACAAAAACACTTTAAATATGAACAAAAAGGGCACACTTGTGTGAAACAGAAGATGACACAGAGAATTAGGAGAACACGGAGCTTCACACTCATCAAAACACGATCATCACAATCAACAACTGACAAAGACAAAGGGATACAAGAGGGCTTTAATGCACAGGATAATGGGGAACACCTGACGAGACTAACAAAGGGGGGTGCCTGACGTGACAGGTGAGGGAGATTACAATGGGATCACATAGAAGGAAACAGGAAGTAACCAGACACAACATGACTGTGACACTCTAGTTGTATGTGTGTAGAGTGCATGTGATGGTATTCTGACCAGCTGAGAATTCATGAAGAGATTATAAGAAAGTAAAGAAGTCAAAATAGCAGCGTCACACACACAAATGAAGATCTGCTGTGAGGAGACATGTTTCTGACGCCGAACCGAACTGAGAAAACACGGTGGTTGTGCTAAGACAGGGGTCGGCAACCCGCGGCTCCGGAGCCGCATGCGGCTCTTTCACCCCTGTGCTGCGGCTCTTTCACCCCTGTGCTGCGGCTCTTTCATCCCCTGCACGTAACTTGTAGCAGCGGTCCCGCTATCCGCGCTCGGTCCGCTGTCGCTCCGCTCATATGGCGGTAAATCCGTGCCTTTAATATATGAGCACAAAACTGATGTTTGCGTGCGCGTAAATTACATCCGCGAGCGGAAAACAGAGCTACACGCGTAAATACGGGTACCCGCAAGCTCATTTTAATGTCGACTGTTGTTTTTGCTCGCGCCAGCATTTATATTTTTGTCAGTCGTGGGGCGGGGCTTGCTCTTGTAACAGTAACATCAAATGTCATTGGTTAGTTCCCTTTTTTCCAGAGGTCAGTTGTGATTGGACCCCTGTGATTGTCAATCTAGAGCTGAGGCAAAGATAAGATTCAGTCACATTGCATATTGTGTTTTTTTCTGTCGATTAAATTGTATTAATATTATTTTATTGTAATTTCACGTGTCCCACTCGAGTTATTTAAGACCAAACTATACTTTATACAGGTTTTCTAGGATTTATTAAAGGTAAATGCACAGGTACGACCTTCTGAAAAGAAGTTTCATATATAAACCTTAGATTGCGGCTCCGGACATATTTGAATTTAATTTTATTTTTTTGTTAAATATGGCTCTTTCAACATTTAAGGTTGCCGACCCCTGTCCTAAGATGAATCCTAAGATGGTTGTATCTTGTTACATCATGACAGTTTTTGGTTTGTTTACATGTCTTTGGTCCGTGTTGCGTTTTCATATATCATTCTAACCGCACCAGAGTTCATTTAGCAGCAGACGAGGCCCATCTTTTCAGGGTCTTGCTCCGCTTGTTTGGCGCTCCAGCGGTCAGATGGCAGAGTTCACAATTATTCAAATGAACCGCACAAATCGATCACACCAGAGTTTGTTTTAATAAGAAGTTTTAAAAGTTTAAAAATGTTCGTTTTAAAGTGCGAACGCACCCTAAGAACGTATTAAATTCATGGTCGGCGTGTCATACAGTATGTTTTGCTTTCATTCAAAATATTCACAAGCGTATCTATATCTTGAGCTATATCTGAAACATTCCGACTTGATCTGAAATGTTTTTTATTTTTAGTTAACTTTAGTAATCCTTTTTAGATCAGGGCTATTGAGATCTGTTTCCGGAGGGACAGGGCAACGTGAGTGGTGAGAACTTATTGTGCTCATGTCAGTAAATATAACTTGATTGTTTTAAGTTTGTGGTAAATTAAGGTTTACAGGAAACGAAAGCATAAAAACAAATGACTGCAGCAGAAAAAAAATGAAGTGGCAAGCCTGTACAATAAAATGGAGATGAAGAAACTAAGAGAAAGCAAGAGAGGGGCAAAAGAGAGAGAGAGGTCTTTGTTGAAAGATTAACAACACCACATGATCTCATTGTGCTGCTGAACACAGCGGGGGTGGATGAGAGGGAGGGAGAAAGGCAGTGAAGGAGAGATGCCAAGCTTCACACACACAGTTGCTCAGTAGGGGATAAAGAAGGCCAACATCCACAGCTCAGCCCACTGGAACCAACAGCAAAACACGCCGCAAACTTTCACCTCTCAAGAAACTCAAGAATGGACAGCAGACACTTCCACGAGTATCACATCCTCTCATGGAAGAAACTGTTCCCTTCAGTACTATTCTGACAAATATTTTCTTAAAAATAAAGGTCTCAGAAGGGGCGAAACCATAGAATAACCATATCTGGTTCCCCAAAGAACCTTAAAGTGAACCCTTTTTTAGTGTGAAGAACATTTTTATAATCTGAAGAACCTTTCTCCACTATACACTCTTAAAAATAACTACCGTATTTTTCGCCGCATAAGACGCATTTTTTCTTCCCCAAAACTGGGGGGAAAAAGTTGGTGCGTCCTATCCGACGAATATAAAGAATCCGCGGAGCGCCGCCATGGCCGTAGCTGTGGTGATAACGAGTGGGGGGCATTGGTGGACTTTACAGTGATGACTGTAGCGAGGGGGACGTGGTTCAGCGAGGTCTGCAGCGAGAGAGAGAGAGTCGGGAGACGAGCCCTGCATAAGAGGGAAGTGAAACGAAACTAAGAGTGAAACGAAACCAAGAGAAAGAGGCGTGACTCACAGAGAGTGAAGCGTGAGTGCCGAACGTGCAGGTGTTGCACTTGTGAGCCTCGCGTTCTCTGCTTCCGTGGTGACTCGCGTCTCGCCAGGTGTTGTACCGAAATCTGACTCCCCGGACAAATCTCACTCCCTTACGCCCGCGCATTAATACGTGCTGCATCGAGGTGAACGCACTTCATTGAGCATATTCGCCTACAAACCGACTTGTACGCTTACATAAGCAGAAAATGAAATTATATTACAGTTATAATGAATTATAGTAGGCCTATGGGTTTACCAGGGGGAGTCAGATTTTCACCGCAGAAAAATACATCTGTGAAAATCTCACTCCCCTCACCAACTCTGGTTTAAAAGCCTGTGAGCTTTTAAACCAGAGTTAGTGAGGGGAGTGATTTTCAAAGGTGTATTTTTCTGCTGCAGAAAAATCTGGATGTTAGTGAGGGGAGTGAGATTTGTCCGGGGAGTCAGATTTCGGTACAACACCCCACTTCCCGGTTTACACACAAATTATTGGAGTTCGAATAAAAACATTACAGCCTTATTTTTGTTACTTTCACTGTTTACTGACTTTACTGACTGTTAATGAGAGTCAAGATAGTTCTTAATATGTTACATGGTTGGCTTAAAATTGTTTTATGTTTTTTGTGCTGTTAACTTTATACAGTTGATATAAAATATTTTACTACAGTACAGTAGAACCCCGACTTACGAAACGCTCTACGTACGAAAAATTGAACATATGATAAAAGATTTTGGGGTTTATTTCGCCCGAGTAACGACAAAATGATCGAGATGCGAAAAAACATTTCCGAGTTTTGTTTTGAAATTCGCGCTGATTTTGGTTCGGGTTGAATGAAGGCTACAGTTTGTCCAGTCAGAACAATGATGTCTCACTCAGGGAATAATCCAAAACTGGTATTTATTAAAGGTGCATAGATGTGTGGTTACGCATGATCGATAAAACTTCAACGATTGGCACTAATTCCCTGTATTTCACTCAATAAACTATATATGCAATCTTCAGCTGATCTCTTTTCCCTTAATCATCCGTCAGCTCTCTCAGATGGAAAGTTTTGGAATAGTCCATTTCGCACTGAATGACAGGGATGGCTGGAATAGTCCATGTAAGAAGGGGAACACTTTTTACAATCCTGCTCTCCTATTGGTCAGCATTGTGCCTAGTTAACATAAACTTTTTTCTAATCAGTCACCATGGATGTGAAGATTGTTGCTGAAGACAAAAGGAAGAAGAGGATGCTTTACATTGTGTCAAAAAGGGAGATAATTGAGAATTATGAAGCTGGGACATGCTTCATCCCATGCTAAATGTGGTGTTTTTGTAAGGCTTGGAATGGAATAGGCAATTAACATTTAAAAGCCTGACCGACATACGAAAAGATCGACTTATGAAACCAGCCTCTGAATGGATTAATTTCGTAAGTTGGGGTTCCACTGTATTTGGTTCAGAACCTTTTTTTCTAGATTTTCCTCCTTTAAAATTGGGTGCGTCTTATGTTCTGGAGCGTCTTATATGGCGAAAAATACGGTATTCGCTTTGCTGGTTCCATGAAGAACCTTTAGCATTTCCTCCTTTATTTAGATTATTAGACTGTACTTCACACAAAGAAAAACATGGTGAGTTTAAGATCTGTTCACTGAAAGATTCTTTAAGGAACAAAAGTGGTTCTTCAATAGCAGGCGTGTTGAAGTTAAAGTTCCAAGAGGTCTGTTTCTTTCCTTCCTAGCGGATTCAAGATCTGATCTTCCTAGCGGAGGCCCAGACAATACTTCTGTAGAGCAGTTATACATTTCCATCTAGGAAATGTTGTACTTTGTTGTAAATGTTGTACCGTTGTACTTTGTAAAAGAAAAATCTCTAATCAAAGATGGGAATGCTGGGTCCATTGAGCCAAAGCTGCGATGTCTTAAGATGTTTGACCAAAATTTCTCCCAGCTGGATATGATTTTAAAAGTTTTATAAGGCTATTCTTATATATTTATTTATTTTACATTTAGAAGGCCTTTGGACTGACAAAACACACAGATTTCAGATTTGTTTGTCTTTCCTTGCCATCTCTAAATTATTTTCCAAATGATGACATTGTTTATTATGAAATGTGCTATATGTGCTTAATATGCTAATTAATAATGTTAAATGTATGAAAAAAAGTCTAAAGGTGCCACACGTTAACTTGGTTATCACAAACCTGGTTTAATTAGTCTTTATAACAGATAAAAATCATTGTATTTGTTGCAATCTCCTTGATAGACAAAAGTATCACCGTAAAGTGGTGCGGTCAATACAATAACATTACAATAACATTGTTACAGCAATTATACTCTAACAGAGGGTGATAACTACGTCAATGATGACGGTTAAATGATTCTGATTGGCTATGAAAGAAAGAAAGATAAATAAAAATAGTAATTTTTCACACAAGAGCAGACAGTCTGAAGCATCTCTCCATTGATCACATGGTTGACGGGTTATTGACGTGGCTTGTCAAGAACAAGTCATTCCGTCTCCTTATGGTGCCAGTCACCTCACCAATACAGACCATATTAACACACACACACACACACACAGATACACAGCTTCTCCAAGGCTGAACTCGGCTCAGGCTCCAACTATCAACAGAAAGACTCAAAACATTCTGATAACATGTTCTATCTGGTGAGACGTGCAGACAATATTCATCATTACTCTGTGGAAAACTACAGAAAAGTAAAGAAAGGCTTTAAATAATAAAAATCCCTAACTTAATTATAAATCACTCTTTACAAATCATTCAAATAAGAAAAAGGAAAAGAACACGTGAAAAATAAAACAAAGAAAATAATATATATGTACAAAGAAGAAAAATAAAATAATATATACAAGCGGCAATGGATTTCCAAATCGTGCCCACACCACGGTCTGGATGCCACTGGAATGCCCCTGTTCTATGGCATCATTGTGAAAAACCCCTTTTGGATCCTTTATGTTCAAGAGTGTATAAAAAACATTTTGTGGATAGATTGTTTCTGGATTAGAGGGGATAAAAATTAAAACTGAGGGGGTAATTTTGCCCCCTTGTATCGCCAGCCCTGGTATTTTCATAGGATTGGGCAAATAATTGTCTATAATTTTAATAATAATAATAATAAAAATAATAATAATCTTTTGTGTCTGACTGGATGGGAAGAGTTTATGTTAGAATTTGAAATGTTATTTTATGTGTTTTGGAGGTTTTTCGTAGAATCATTGATGCCAATAAAGCCATGTCAAGACCAAGCTGGTCCAGTATAGCTGGAGAAAGCTGTCTGTTAGCTTTCCCAGAGATAACATGATCGGCCCCTGCAATCTTTACTCGTAGACACTCTTGAAAAAGACAAAACATGCTGTTTACGAGCTCCACTAGATCTGTTGCTCAATCAATCAGCTCAATTCAACTATATAGTCGCTCTGCACAAGATAATAGTGTCATTATTCATCTCAAGTCAGTTCAGTGTTCATTCAGTTTACTTTGATAATAGAGCAAAATTCTGAAACAAGCTTAATTCATCTCTACAGAAGGCAATAGTCTCATCTTCCGGTGCAATTTAGTTTAAGGTTTGTTCTCATCCAATAGCATGAAGTTGTTAGATTATTCCATTAAAGGGACAGTTCCCCTCAAAATAAAATTGCTCTAAACCTTTATGGGTTGCTGTCTTCTGCTGAACACAAAAGAAAATATTTGAAAGAGCGTGGGTAAGCAGACAGTTGCTAGTTCCCAATGACATCCATAATATGAAAAACAAAATGCCAACATTCTTCAAAATATCTTCTTTCCACAGAACAAAGAAACTCATACATGTTTACAACAATTTGAGGGTGAGATAATTTATTTATGGGTGAACTGTCCCTTTAAGGATCTAGCCTTAATATAGTCAGGTTGATGTGAGTGAGATGAATATTAGAAGTCTTTATCAGGTGGTGTATGATAGTATGTTTGATTATACATTTCTTATTGTGATACAGATCTCATGCGTTACGGTTTTCTGATGTCTTCTCATAATTCCTACTGGTTCAGGTGACACGTTATTCCAGATGGCAGAGGTTCATCGGCAGATCCAGGTTCAACTAGAGGATGTGGTAAGTAGAAGAAAAAGTGGTGGTCTGCAATAAAGCGTTCCAGTTTTTTTGCACATTTTTTCATTCTAACGTCTTGCCATTTAATATTGTTATGGTTGTGGGTGTGAAAAACTTAAGCAGCCTTTAATGATGAACTGAAAAGATAATCCACACTGTATCAACCAAGATATGTATTGCGCTCAGTGTCTAACGGACGCTACAAATGTCTTTTATGCGTTTTGGTCATTCATTTACACGGCAGTGGCATTTTTAGTCTATAGTAGTTTTTCTTTACAAACTGACAATGGCAAGTACTGGCATGGCAGCAGAATACAACGTTTTTAATTGTTTTCGCTGATCCGTGTGAATAAATGGGAATCAGAAATCATTTTCTGCATTTAGTACATCTTTGTGGGTCAAATATAATTGAGGATATAACTATGATGTTGCATGCGCGTAATTACATGAATGCATTTATCAGCTGCTTTTATCATTGCCTTCAAGAAACACATTGACATTCTAATTAGTTCTCGCTTTCCCTGGGAATCGAACCCATGACCTTGATGTTGCAAGCGCCACAGGTTTGAGATTGAGACCCTGGAACGCAGCTCGTAATTAAATTAAAGATGTAGAAAAGACGAGAGTATAACAGTCAAACATATAAATGTGGTGATTGTCACATTGCTATGAAAATGATTTATCAGCTGATTTATCTGAAAGATTGGTGAGATTATTAACTTGTAGAGCCTCTTACTGTATTATCAGCACAAGTCAGACACAGGAGTAATACAATCTATATGTTATAAACAAAGAATAACTAACCCAACTACTGAATGAATACCATGAATGATACAGGAATAAAATGCATAAGATGCATAAAATACAAGTAATTAAGTTATGTTATCTTAAAAGAGATAATATGTTGTTTCTCCGAGAATTGAGAAAAGATCCTTCCTATGCATCAAACAAATAAATGAAAGATTGTTTATTCTTATTTAGCATCAACTATATTACCTTTAATAGAATAAGAAAATCATATAGTGATAATATACAACAGTACCAAGGTTATAATTACACAATCATGAAGCTGCGTCATTACAGAAGTGTGAAAATGATGGGAGTAGTTTACATTCGTTTTAAGGTTTCTAAACATAGTTATGAATTGATTTGGATGAGTAATTGTTTCAGCCACTGCTCAAAAAGGGTCAAACCTTAGGGATTAGTCTCATGATGGGTGCAGGGCAGGAGTTACTTGTGGAGTTACTCGTCCGGTCCGTCCTGTGCTTGAGGTGTCTGTTAGTTGTCCTCACATCCTTATCTGATCATGTTGGACATTTGTTTGTGCTAGTCCACCAAGATCCAATGAAAATGTTGGAAACCTTTCTATACTGTTGCAGTAAGAGAGGGGCCTGGCCATAAACTGGCCCTGGAATGTGCTGTTCACCACAGAAACAATGGAAAACTAGAGCAGTGGAATGGAAAAGCGCATTCTGTCTGACAGAAGGGTAAAGTCTTTGCAGAAGAGTCCACAGCTTTCACACGTATCTTTCAAAATAAAAATCTTGTGCATCAGAAAAACATTTGTTGTCGTTGAGATACACACTCCGTGAAACTCGACTGAAGAGTTGAGAGATGAACCTTTCAGTGAACAGTTCTTAAAAGAACCACATTTTGCTTTGGGTGAAGAACATTTTAATGTTTTCCACTATAAATTATTTTTACATACAAAACAAATTGAGAAATAAGGAAGGAATACAGGGCTAAAACAACAGGGCTGTAAATGTCTCAATTTTAGTTTCGTTTAATTTTAAGAGGCTGGAGTGATTATTTCCCCTCAAGTATGCGTCCATAATCACTGTATTTGATTGAATGCTGCATTTTCTGTCTGTCTGTAGCTGAAGCTGTTTCATTCAGAGCTGCTGTCTCAACTGGAGCAGAAACTGGAGTTAGACATAAAATATCTCACCGTGAGTGGAAATTACTGTTTAACTAAACACCATACTGAAATTACTAAAATGGGGAGCTCAAACAAACTGTCTTTAACCAGTACTGTATGTACTTATATAAAAGTCGTTTGGTGCAATGTTCTTATTGTGTTCAAGTTGTATTGCAAATGCTTTTGTTGCTATTGATGTGGGATAGAGGTACGGATATGGACAGTTTTGATGGTTTGTGTAGGTTAAGATGTAGATGTAGTTACATAATCATTGTCTCAAACAATTAATTTCAATGTCAGTACATGGTAGTTAAAGACACTTAATATAAAGTGGGACCAGTTTGCCTTTGAGTAGATTCAGTAGCTCACTAGACAAGATTTATTTACAGTGGTGTGAATAAGGTTTGTCCCCTTCCTGATTTCTTTTTTTTTTTGTATCTTTTTGACTTAAATGTTTCAGATCATCAAACAAATTTAATTATTAGTCAAAGATAACACAAGTAAACACAAAATAGAGTTGTTTAAAAGCACTGTAAAAGAGTCAGTGCAAGTTTTCGCAAATCCTTGATTGCAGTTGTTGCTGCTAAGGAGCCAAACCAGTTATTGGGATTAGGGGGTAAACACTTTTTCAAACAGGACCATGTAGGTTTAATAATAGCAACCTTCATTTAAACACTGCATTTTGTGTTTACTTGTGTCATCAGGAATTAATCATGAATGTTGCAAACTCTTTTTCACATCACTGTAACTACTCCTCCTGACCTGTCACTATTGTGCCCTGAAACCAGAAACATTATATACTGTATGAAACCTTTTTCCAGGCAACGCTGAAGAAGTACCAGAGTGAGAGGAAGTCAAAAGTGGAGTCTATTGAGCGCTGCCAGTCACAGCTCAAGAAGCTGCGGAGGAAGAGTCAAGCTAGTCGCCATCCCAACAAGTATGGAGACAGAGAGATGCAGGTACCTTTGTGTATAATTCATTGCTCTTATAACACAACATATTCAAATCTTCAGACTTTGATCAGTATCCATTGAGCCCAAGCTAAAAAAATATTTAAACTCATTGTATATTCTGGACTGTACTTTTTGAACTTGAGTGATATACAGTAATACCTTGAGATACGAGTGTCCCGACATATGAGAATTTCGAGATACGAGCAAGCCTTCGAGCAAATGTTTTGCTTTGAAATACGAGTTAATATTTGAGATATGTGCAGCTTAGAGACGCTGATGCTAGGTGTTCGAGCATTCGGAGCCTTCACTTCACGTGTTCGTGGACTTTCGTACGCATCTCCCACGAGTATTCCTGTGGTGTGTGTTATATACATTTATGGGGTAATTGCATATGATCTCCACTCAAGCAGGGTGTCTGCAGGGTTGTAAAAGGTAGTAAATTAATATAACCAAAATTAAGGCCATTAAAAAGTATTAAAAAGTAATAAACGTCATCTGAGGAGGTATTACATTTTCACACCCAAATTTTTTTTGGATACATTTTCAATTTATGTTAAGTGTAGGCCTTTCTTTTCGCGTGACTTTATTTATATGTTGAGAGTAGGACCTGAGCGATATCACGTGAGGTGGTGTTTGTTTGCACGCGCTCCATTACGTTGCACCGCTACACTGCGCGCTGTGGTGTGTAGTAGGGATGTGCAGCGGTACAGCTGCGACTCGACGACACGGAAAACACTAGTCGACTACACGAGACAAAAAAACCCACAAGACTTTATAGTTCAAATGACGTTTTAATTTTTCATTTAACCCTTTGACGCATACGATCACACTGCTGTGATTAGAACGTGTTTTCACGCGTTGGCTGGTGCTGAGCTTGTGTCACAGCTATTCAGTGCTTTCAACCACATACTTATATTTTCAGACATTTAAACACTCATAAGTACCGGTAAAAACAATACATTTACAGTTTGAAAAATACACACTGATGTCTATAAAAGAGGAAATGGCAATATGTTTAACTATAAACTCACTCTATTCTTCTCCCACTTCACCGGCCAACTGTCACGTATTTCAGAAGAAGTGACTGAAATGACGTGTTACAAATCCGATAGATTCTCTGACCTGTTTCTCTGATTCACATATTTGAGAAAGGGAATATCAGATTGTTGATGACATTTAATTTACAGCTACAAACTGATAACGATCAGATAAGTTTGATTTGAACCATGCCAATGCAATTCCACTAATGCCAACATGATTTTCGAGTCTATTCAGAAGATTGTTGTTGTCGATAATATCAAATGCAGCACTAAGGTCCAGTAAAACTAAAAGAGAGATACAACCATGATCGGATGATAAGAGCAAATCATTTGTAACTCTGATTATGTCACGTTGATGGTGGTGCAAGGCACAGAGGCATGGAATAACTCCAATTATTGCTGATATTTCCCGTTCAGAAGTACAAACACAAATAATAGGAGGTACAACCGGATGTGCATGAGAGCAACAATAGTGTGGAGAAGCCCTGAAAGGGGTTTGAGTTATTAATAATATCTAACCTCATGAGAAATATTCATTACATGTTATCTACAACAATAATGCGAACTTCAATACAGATACAGCACAATAGCGAAACAGATACTCTTGGCCACCATTAAATGCTTCACAGTGTAAATAACATTAGACCGACCCACAACTGTCCAATCAACGTGCTACTTGTTTTCTCTTCAGTACGGACGGAAAATGGTTTTAGAAGTATAAATTGAACTCAATTAAATGTAGAAGAAGAAGAAGAAGAAGAAGAAGAAGAAATGTTACATTTATATAGCGCTTTTCCAGAGCTCAAAGCGCTTTACATAGTAGGGAGGGAATCTCCTCAACCAGCAACAATGTGCAGCATTCACCTGGATGATGCGACGGCAGCCATATTGCGCCAGAACGCTCACCACACACCAGCTTATTGGTGGAGAGGAGACAGAGCAATGAAGCCAATTAGTGTAAGGGGTGATTAGGAGGCCATGATGGTCCAAGGCCAATGGGCAAATTTGGCCAGGATGCCGGGGTTAAACCCCTACTCTTGCGAAAGACATCCTGGGATTTTTAATGAGCACAGAGAGTCAGGACCTCGGTTTAACGTCTCATCCGAAAGACGGTGCTTGTTGCAGTACAGTGTCCCCGTCACTATACTGGGGCGTTAGGACCCACACAGACCACAGGGTGAGCACCCCCTGTTGGCCTCCTAATACCACTTCCAAATGTAGAGTGTGTGAAAATGTGAGGATGATAACTGTGACAGGGGTGACAGAATACACATAATTATGCAACAGAGTGTAATTATGATGTGGTAGGTTCTCCCAAAGCTTCCCTTTTGCGCTGTACAACCAAAAGTATCTACTTTTCCTTCACAAAAGAGCAAGCACACACTCCTTTGGGCTGTAGCATAAGTGAGTTTTATGGTTTTCCTGTCACATGACAACAAAATGCATGTACCACCCTGACACTTTTTGTTTAGTTTTTATTGTAATAATATTTTGCAGTTTGACTCAATAATTTTAAAGCAGTTAATTTTATCCCACTTGGTCACAATCACCTTCAAGCAAAGCTCTTAAGTCACATTCACTTCAGAGTGATTGGCACTGCAATAAATGAACAGTAAGCCACTTTGGATTAAAGCTCCTGCTAAAGAACCGAGTAATTGTGTTGCCCGCCAGTTCTTTGACTTGCTGAGTTCATTACTGAAGGCTTAGTGTAGAATGTTATGTACTGCCAGTCGTTTATAGTTTGCATGACTCATAATGACCAATTGAGCTCAGTGAGGGCTGTTTGTGTGAGCCAGTGTCCTACAAGTTAAGGCTGATTTGTGAGTGGAAGCCTTTCTACCCATGTGTGAACAAGTGTTTGTTTATTTGAGCATGCGTATCCTCCAGCAAGTGTTTGTTCAGGAGTGAGTCTATCTTTGTTTGTGTCGGCTGTCATGGCTGTTACTCTAGAAGCATGTTTTTTTGGTCAGAAAGAAGAACATGTAATTTAGTTTAGGATTAAGCAGATATCCGGAAAAACTGATTTGTGGCCAGAAGAAAGGAAGACTGGGACAGAGAAAAAACAAAGGAGCAGGAGAGGGGAAATGATGAAGTAAAACAGGACTGCAGATGAGGAAAGGAAAATGCAGTAGAGAATTACAGTTATTATGGAAATGAAAATGCCACTTAAAGGAATGTTTGGAACAACAAAAATTTAATTTTTGGGTGGACTGGTCTTTTAAGACAGGGGTTGGGACAGGAGTGTGTGTGTGTGTGTGTGTGTGTGTGTGTGTGTGTGTGTGTGTGTGTGTGTGTGTGTGTGTGTGGAGTCGGCGGGGGGTAAACACAATGCTATATCAGTGATAATACTGGATGAACAGTAGTTAGTGTTCAATTTCAATAGTGCATTGAGTTTAACTTATCAACATAAAAGTCATGTTTAACATGATAGTTTCATCCTTAAAAATAAAATCTACTATAATATAACATGTTGGTAGTGCCGAGATTCTTCCCGTCAGTCAATCCGCATGTCAGAGGTTCCAGCTTCTAATCTGCTCTCATATTTTTTTCTTATTAAAATCAAAGAAGCAGATCAATGACTGATCAAGAGCGGGGACACGTTTGTGTGCGTGTTGTTTTGTGATTTCACCGTAACGACTAGAGAGCTTGTCTGAGTGAAAACTGTACGCGATTATTATTGAAATAACAACATTTTCCAACACCAGATAGTTTTTTTTTATTTATTTTTTTATAAACGAATGAAATGTATATTGTTAGTCACCTGATGTTTCAAAAAGTGCAGGGGACAATATCCCACTCATCCCACCCGAAAACACCTGTGAATAACTGTATAGCCTGATCTGCACTGCGTGTTTAAGAGTGAAGCACGGCACTGTGTTTCCAGCATCTGACAGCCGCTCACTTCACACTAAAGTCTCCATCTCAGTCTCTGCATTTGCTGCCAGGTTAATGTATATTTGGGGCACAACACACAACAGGATCACTGTATTTACATATTTGCATAATTTCCAATGTTTTCATGGAGAGTTCATAGTATTTCAGCAGAATTCCACTAAAAAATAAAAGCTTGAGGTTTTATAATGTTAAAAGCTCAAGGGTTTGAATGTTTGAAATTGAAGAATATTAGCATTAGCATTTATTTAGAATTTTACAGTTCAATAAGATCCAAATGTTACAATCTAGACTTCAAGTCTATATTTAATGTCCTCAAGAGTTGAGCTGACAGGAATATTTGTGAACCCCTGCT
This sequence comes from Rhodeus uyekii, assembly GCA_037043235.1. Lineage (NCBI taxonomy): Eukaryota > Metazoa > Chordata > Actinopteri > Cypriniformes > Acheilognathidae > Rhodeus > Rhodeus uyekii. Next base: position 1,703,561 of record JAWRVZ010000147.1, read on the forward strand.
TTAAAGAGTCTGAACGTTAGTTAGTCTGTAGTCTTTGTGTACGTTCGTCATATTCTATGTAAAGGTGGATGAATGTAGGTGTCTGTCTGTGACAGTATGTGGAGCTGATGAGCCGCCGGCAGGGGGAGCTGGACTCTTTAGTTGCGGTTGGTTACCGCTCTGCTCTCACTGAAGAAAGGCGGCGCTATTGTTTCCTGGTGGATCGTCAATGCTCAGTCACCAAGATCCTCATCAACTACCACTGCAAGGTAACACTGCAGACATGACCTTTGACCTATGAGGACTAGCAAACATCACTGGACAAACCTGCTTCTGCCTACATTTTTGCTAAACTCCAAAAACATACAAATAAACAATCCAAAAATCAATATGTATAATTCACATAATTCATCATTTACTGCTAAAATGAACACTAGAGTCAGTAAAACACAATCGTCTTTTATAATGATTATTGTGTGGCAGATTATCTTATTCTGTGCAGTTCCTTGCACAATATTATGACCTCAAAACACTTTTACTGTAGTGCATTTGTAAACGGACGCATTTTGATGTTTGCATCCCATAAGCAGCTCCGTATGTGTGGCTGTTCACTCACAGTAAACTCACCTGAATAAAAGAGTTTTGTAGGCTTGTATAACCTAAATAAAATGTCAAAATTGCTTTAGCAAATGTGTTTTTGTTTCAGTTTTATCTTAACTTTTATCCAAACAAGAGTACCTCTGAAAATTAGCTTTGTATACACTCACCTAAAGGATTATTAGGAACACACACTAATACTGTGTTTGACCCGCTTTCGCCTTCAGAACTGCCTTAATTCTGCGTGGCATTGATTCAACAAGCTGCTGAAAGCATTCTTTAGAAATGTTGGCCATATTGATAGGAGCATCTTGCAGTTGATGGAGATTTGTGGGATGCAAATCCAGGGCACGAAGCTCCCGTTCCACCACATCCCAAAGATGCTCTATTGGGTTGAGATCTGGTGACTGGGGCCATTTTAGTGCAGTGAACTCATTGTCATGTTCAAGAAACCAATTTGATATGATTCAAGCTTTGCGACATGGTGCATTATCCTGCTGGAAGCAGCATCAGAGGATGGGTACATGGTGGTCATAAAGGTATGGACATGCTCAGAAACAATGCTCAGGTAGGCCGTGGCATTTAAATGATGCCCAATTGGCACTAAAGGGCCTAAAGTGTGCCAAGAAACAAATCCCCTACACCATTACACCACCGCCACCAGCCTGCACAGTGGTAACAAGGCATGATGGATCCATGTTCTCATTCTGTTTACGCCAAATTCTGACTCTACCATCTGAATGTCTCAACAGAAATCGAGACTCATCAGACCAGGCAACATTTTTCCAGTCTTCAACTGTCCAATTTTGATGAGCTCATGCAAATTGTTCCTCTTTTTCCAATTTGTAGTGGAGATGAGTGGCACCCGGTGGGGTCTTCTGCTGTTGTAGCCCATCCGCCTCAAGGTTGTGCATGTTGTGGCTTCACAAATGCTTTGCTGCATACCTCGATTGTAGCGAGTGGTTATTCCAGTTGCTCTTCTATCAGCTTGAATCAGACGGCCCATGACCTCTGACCTCTAGCATCAACAAGGCATTTTCTCCCACAGGACTGCCGCATACTGGATGTTTTTCCCTTTTCACTCCATTCTTTGTAAACCCTAGAAATGGTTGTGTGTGAAAATCCCAGTAACTGAGCAGATTGTGAAATACTCAGACCGGCCCGTCTGGCAGCAACAACCATGCCACGCTCAAAACTGCTCAAATCACCTTTCTTTCCCATTCTTACATTCAGTTTGTTCAGGAGTTCAGGAGATTGTCTTGACCAGGAACAACCCCTAAATGCATTGAAGCAACTGCCATGTGATTGGTTGATTAGATAATTGCATTAATGACAAATTGAACAGGTGTTCCTCATAATCCTTTAGGTGAGTGTATATAGCATTTGACAGTGTTAAAGAAAAACAAATTTCGTTGGGTAGGTGAGAGAGCTGTTGTCTCAGAAGCTGTCGTCATGGCAACAGTCATGTGCCCAGCCCACCAAACTCCCTGAACGGGCCCTGAACCTGCTGCGTCACACGGCCCCGCAGAGCTCCGGAGGAGCTGGACTCGCCGAGGTCCTGCGGAACGCCAAACTGGGAATCTCCCAACCTGGAGAACAAGTAAGGGAGAAATACTCACATTACAGGGGATTATGGGGAAAATGTCAGGGGAAATGTCACAATGCTTTAAAAAATGTAAATGTAATGGTCTTAAAAACAGGAATGTCATTTTTAGGTGAACTAATGTACCTAATGTACAAAAACTGAAATCTAAAGTGTTTACAATTTATTTCATAATGTCATATTTTGAGGATTTATTCTGTATTATAAAAGCCAGTTTTTCAGGCTGAAAATTAGGCATAAAATCAAGACATACCATCGTAATGTTTCCTCTGTGCTGAGGTTGAGAACCCATGTGCAGTTTAGCAGTGATGTTAAATATGACACTGAAGCTTTAAAGTGTGTATCGAGTTCTCATGAAGCTCTGTGCTGGTTTCAGAAAAATACGTGATCAACGAAAAACAAAGCCTCGCTTTCGCGCCAGTCACGTGAATGCCAAACCCAAACCACTATTATAATTATTGTTGCTATTACATTTAACTTATTGTCAGGCTTTCTTAATGGAGAAAACAATGGAGCTGTTCTCTCAGCTTTATGTTTGTGATACATTTTCCCTGCCACAAGAGAGCACTGTTTTCCACACGCTTGATGCTTTGAATCTTTTCCCGAAATAATCATGGGAAAGCTTCAAAGATTTAAGAGGCTACATTTCTCCATCCCTACAGCTTAGTAATCAAATAGAAAAGACAAAGACTTAGACTTAGACAAACAAAAGCTAGACAAGAAACATTGGCAATGTGAGGGTTATATATGCACAATACCTAATGACATAACAAGACACACCTGAATCCAATCAACCAATCAAAAGATGACACACGATATAAAGGAACATCATGACAAGATCATGAAGGGCAAGGGAATCAAAACATGATATAACAGAAAACACGACAAATTACAAAATAAAAGACCAAACCAAAAATGGTCCAGGAGGAGGGATAGAGGGTCTGGATCAGGGGTCGCCAACATGGTGCCCGCGGGCACCAGGTCGCCCCCAAGGACCACATGAGTCGCCCGCGGGCCTGTTCTAAAAATAGCTCTAGTGTGCCGTGAGAGATCGTCAGGTGTGCCGCGGAAAATTATTCAATTTCACCTAATTAAAAAAAAAAAAAAAACATTTTGAGCGACTGCAAGCGTCAATGGTGCGCGTCTGTTGTGATGTTACGTCTGACACCGACGCTCCGAAGCTTGCTTCAAACTCGAACGGGCTTTGCAATGAACCACTGCTTCGGAGCTTGTATCATTACGTCACTAGTCACGTGAAAATGACGTTTGAAGCAAACACACTGCTTCACTCCGGCAGTGAACACCTGACTGCTCTGACAGCCCGATCAGTGTTGACGGGTTTGAAACCTGGCGGCTGTATTTCTTATAAAAGTGAAACCAAACCGTGGGTTGTAGTAGATGGTGTTTGCATTTGCGTTATTGTTGAGGAGAGTGGATTGAGTTTATTTCAGTGTTGTATATTCAAAGCAATATATCCTCATTTATATCAGCTTTCTAAACTGTTTTTGTGTACTCCTGCATCTGTTCCATGCGAGAGAATGTTCTCTAAAGCTGGCGAAATAGTAAAAAAGAAAAAGACAAATCACCTTTCACCAAAGACTGGAGAAAATATTTTTTCTGAATAAAAACCATACCATTTCATGAACACTCGCGTTATTTTTTAACATCTTCGGTTGGTGGTGTGCCTTGTGATTTTATTCAATGAAAATATGTACCGTGGCTCAAAAAAGGTTGAAAAACACTGGAATACAGGACAGACATGGTGCAACGTAGTGCATGATTTGTTAAAAATTGTTAGTGGCTGGTAAAAATCTTGTAGAAGTGATCATTTGAAAATGTAAATACTTGCAGAGATTTAGAGAAATAAAGTGTTGCATATTGATAGGTTTCCTACCTTGTATAATTATTGTGAGAAATCATTAACATGATCAGTGTCTTCACTAGATGAATATCATTAATTATTAATAATGACATATAATTAAAGGTAAATTCAGCAAATTTGATATTTCGGAAGTGTGTATCAAACTGGTAGCCCTTTGCATTAATCGGTCTCCAAGAAGTAGCCCTCAGTTTCAAAAAGGTTGGCGACCCCTGGTCTGGATCATGTTCCGGATCTGCCAAGGCTTTACATTTGAGTAAACATCATTATATAACAAATGCAAATTGTTTCTTTTTCCAGTCCACAAAAAGGTGTGAAATGTCCAGCTTAAATCCTTCCAAAACATGCCTTAATTGTCCTTAATTTTATTATTTAAAATAAATTTGATTAGTACTTTCCATCCTCTGTTCCGATTAATATTAACAATGATGAAGATATGGTAGTACTAATGATGCTTCCTGTCCTGTCTCAGAGGCTGTCTGTACAGGAAGTCCCCCCTCTGTTGAATGGCGACAGCAGCAGCCGTTCCCAGCAGCATCAGCGCTCGTCCCAGTCTGACATTCTCTCCCAGTCTCTCACTGGCCTTTCTCCCAGCAACACATCTCAGCAGAATGGAAACGCCCAGTCCAGTTCTTCAGCAAACCCCACCCACTCCCAGCCAGCCGTGAGCCTGGCGGGGTTCCAGTCTTCTCTTGTGACATCCTCCCACAGTTCCCTGCAGGGCCTGACGCCGCCCCTGACGGCCCCCCGCAGCCCCCCACTGCCCCACAGCGCCCCTCTGTCCCGCGCGCTCACCCCTGTGCTGTCCGCCGTGTCCAGCTCTCCCACTGCTCTGAATGTGCTGAAGGTCCCCGAGCTCTACGCCACATCCACACTGCCGCTGCCGAGGAGACAGAGCAGCGACGCCCGCACGGGACTCTTGGGTGCGTCCGGTTTTGCTTTTACGCTTTTTGAATCCTTTATGTACAGGTCATATTTCAGCCCAAATAAGAAGTTATATCTTACTTTAGGAAATTACATCTGTTTGATATTTCACACCTAACCCTCCCAATTACTATAACATCAAAATGTAATTCTCAGTACTATAAATATAACACAATAATATAAATATATGCATTTTAAATTATTTAAATATGGTAGTTTTCACTGTAATTATTGATCATAAGGCATATTTACAGTGTAATTTTCAGTGTAATATTCCTAACATCCTAACAGCTGCCCAGAACACCCTAGCAATCACCCAGAACACCATAGCAACTCCCTAACAACCATCCAGAACACTCTAGATTCTGTCCAGTAACACCCTAGCACACAGTTAACAACCATTCAGAACACCCTAGCAACCAGCTAGAACCCCGTCTGTCTGAGAGACGTAATAACTTAAAAACTGCTTTCTCAAGCCAGCAAGTTTGTCTTAATGAAACTTTTAATCTAGTTTGATTTAGAGTATTTATTTGTTCCTGTGGCTGTGATTGTGCAGGCTCCACTCTTCCCCGCGTGCTGCCTCTCTGTGGCCCGTCCCGTGTGGAGGCTCTGTTCCCTCACTCCACGGACTCCTCAGAGGAAGAGAAGGGAGGCGACAGAGGAGGAGCTTCATGTCTGCTGTCCTTCCTGCCGGGAGACACTCTCTCCCTGCTGATCAGTGAACCCAGAGACGGCTGGCACTACGGCCAGAACGAGCGAACTGGACGGTATCTGATCATCATCGTCATTGGTTAATAAAACAAGGCCTATAAAATATTAGCTCTGCATCATATGTGTGGTGCAGGAGTAAATCATTATTTGCTTTTGTGTTGGAATTATTGATGTTTTGTTTATCAGCAATAAGGCCTATTCTTGCATGGTTGCTTTACAATGACTTCGCTTAAACCAAGAATAACTTGAGTGCATTTCATTTCTATTACTGTGAACATACTTTTCCTTAATCACCAATTTACGAACAAGCCTTTATGAGAGCTACTGTATCTGTTTATGCCCAAATGCATCCGGATGATCAGAAGCTCATGTTCTCTATGATTATCTAAACTCTCCTCCGCAGAAAAGGCTGGTTTCCCTTCTCCTACACGCAGCCTTATCCAAACATTCCTGGACAAGATATCAGGTCTGTCGGGAAAACTAAACCCCATTCATGTTCAAATGTGACCCGTGCTGGCAAACTCATCACAATGAGCACATTTTCAACAATGAGTTACTCTTATTTTCACATTCTCTATTAAAAAGCCTTCAAAACGATGTATGATTTCTTGGAAACAGACACAAAACAAGCTAAATCGGTTTGGAGTCAGTGATGTCAGTTTTGAGAAAAATCTAGTTAAAGTTTTCTGAAGGTTCCAAAACAAAATCACCTTAAAATCCCTGGTAATTACAGCAGATTTGGCAAACACCAAAACACATATCTATAGGGAACATATATATTCAAGTTTTCCCCATGATACCATAAACATTATTAATGAGATCAAATATAGTGTTGTTTCCCCAACAATCAATCAAACATTCATTAAGACATAACAGATAATATAATATAGATATTTTGAAGTGCTGTAATTCTGTGTATGTTGGGATGGCGTGCTGTTTGAGAGACTTGTGTCAGTCAGCAGATGTTTCATTTACATCAGCATGAGCTTAAAATCACATTTCACTGGTTCAGACTCGCGCCATTGAGAATTGAATATGAATATTCTATGAACTTGGAAAGCTGCAGTTTAAAACGATACCGAACTTGTGCTGAGGGGAAGCGGCAGTCGTCGAGAAAACTAACTGAAATGTATAAATAAAGATACTTTTATGTTTAATTGCTCTTTGGAGTATAGGGATCACAAGACAACGGCTTAATGAACACATTTGTGTGAAAACCTCACATTCAACCACACTATAGGTTTTCACTTGTTTCGCCTGTAGCTCGCAGTTATCCAGTGCTCATTCCCACTCATTTTACCAGCACGAGTCACAAATGATCAGCTGATTGACATGCAATGTTGTTTATGCATTCCCTCTTTTGTCCAGTCCTCCTCCCCTGTCTAAGGTGAACAGCACAAGCATGGGGCAGCTGGACAGGCTTCCTCCCGCCGGTCAGCTACAGCAGGACACTCCTGATTCAGAGGACGAGAGGAGCGGCATATCTCAGCGCGTCAGCACCTTCAGACCACGACCCTACAGCATGATGAACCCTGAAACCAGCAGGATGAGTCCACGACTGCGTCTGAAGGACAGGGTCAGAAAACACCACCACTGTTTCTTCTGACTCTATTACTGCATAAGGCAAGGCACTACATGCGAATAGAGTAAAAAACACAATTAATATTTATCACTATACTTTAATCACTTTTGAGTTTTATATTATGACCATTAGAAGGTGCTCTAGATATGTTTTTCTTGATTGGTTTTCCCTGAAGAGTAAAAGAGTTTACCAAAAGTAAAAGAGTGACACACGTTTGTTGCATTTTATAGTGAAATGTGAGCTCTATGTCGTCACCAAAATCCACACATTAATGACCCACCTGAAATTAACTGGAGTGTTATTTTTTTATTACTGTGCCTTCTCCTCAGCTTCCACGTATCGTGGTTGTCAATATGGTGTTTTTATGTCCAAATATTAATTTAAACCATGTCTGATTTAAGTGAAAATATTGTAATCCTGATAGTATTCCCATTTTGTAGCTATAATCTGATTGCTTACAGTCACCAGATTTTTGTATCCTGATTACGAAACGCCGTTACATGTATTCCGTTACTTCCCAACTCTCTCAACTAACCTATGCCAATCTTACAACATACATATACAAAGCATTCGAGTTTTAGGTGATCATTAATAGACTGGTAAGCAGTCTACTAATACTCTAATAAGAGTTAGTTGACATGTAGTTACACACGCACATGACAAAAACTCGTCTCTTACATCCACAACAAGGACAAACACACGGGTCATGAATGTCACAAAACCAAAAAGGACAAGACCAAAGTGTCAGGATCGAACATCACGCCCCGCACACAAGACACGTCACAGACAGCAGAGCGCGCGACTCGAGACACTCGAAGCCCTCCACAAAGACCCGACGCTATGGCAGTGCCAGAGCTCTGCCACCCAAACACTAGAAAACAAGACCGGAGTGACAGGCTGTTGAGGATCATCACAATAAAGAGTTATCAGATATTAAACACACAGTCAACTAATAAACACGTAGTTGCTTTGATTACCTCTAAATATTTATATCTATATTTCCTTCCACTATTTTCTATGCAAAATAGCCGAAATCTCAAAATTGACCAGAGTATGAAAAACAATGTTTTTCTTGTAGTGTCTTGCCTTAAGATTATTCATTTTTAAGATTCTTAGCAATTTTCTCATTGTAGACATTCACTTTTTTTCTGTATCTCACTACTTCATGCTTGGTATATATTCCTCTGACACTGCCACTGTTTCCCTGCTCCTCAGATGTCCAGTGACTTCACCTCTACACCTCCATCTCCCACCAGGTACAGCGTCACCTCTGCTTAGAAGAGCATAATGTTAAGATGGGTTAGTTGATTTAAACTTGACCTCTTCACAGGATCAATCCGTTCGCCCATATTCGACTCAGGAAGACGGTGACCAATGATCGCTCGGCCCCGCTAATACAGTAGAGCCTTTGATTGACAACCGCAGATGCCGACTGTAACAAGCCCACTAATGCCTAATGCACTAATGCTTTCAACCTTTCATATGCAAATCTCACACTTTTGCCAACAGAAACAGTAAACAATAGAATTACAGCGCAGAAAATGTATTAAAATAGTTAGCATTCAGTACATCAAATGTATATTATATATGTATTACATCATCAGAAAATGAGGGTTTTTATGTATTTCAGATGAGAGTAGTGTGCAAAATCTGACCCGTAATATTTGAGCTCATATTATGGACGACAACGTTTTAACAGCCTTACTGTGATGTTATTATGTTTTTTATTATAGTAGAGACGCCAAATATAGTTTATGAAATATTTTAGATGAGTTTATATACCACTCTTTTCTGTACAATACTGACATAAGTTTGAGTACTTCCCACATGATAACATCCTTTCTCAGAGAACCTTTAAAGTTGTATTAAATAAAGGCAAGGCATCTGGGAGTCTCCAGGAGAAGTAGGTGCTGTTGGAGTCAAAGGAAGGAGTGTAATTACAGAAGGGCTTGGAAAGGATTCTGGAAGAGCGTTGTGTTGCTGAAAGTCTGCTGTGAAGATGTTCTCCGCTCTGGTCTCTTTCCCCCCTTCCATCTGCCTTCTGTGTTTTGTTAAAGCCCAATCTAAAGCTTGTAGTCGTGAGGTGCAGTTGAGGGATCTGAAGGCTGAGAGCGACAGAAGATCTGGAGATGTGGAAGAAAGGTCTGGGAAGTGTAGATGTGCTGGAGAATGGGATTGTGGTGAAGGGCTGTAGCTGTAGGTTGTTGAATTTAAAAAAAGACATGAAGAAATATTTCCTTCCTCATGTTTGTGCCGTGATTTTGTTTGAAATGAACGTCCATGTTTAGAGGTTTGAAATGAACCTAACGTTTCTTGATTACTTCTGCGTTTGTGTTTGAAGGAAGTTGTTTCTGAAGAGATCTCGTTCAGGGTTGCATCATATTTCATTTATAAACAAGGCTGCAAAACGACAGTGTGTTCCACGGATCGTACTGTTGTTGCACAACATCTATTGTTCAGCCAATGGAAGCCAGTGTAAGGAGCCGAGGACCGCTGTGAGATGCAGTTCTTCTGCTCTTGTGTTGGGAAACCATTACAGTAATCCTCCCAGTCTAGAAACACAGCTTCTAATTCTTGCAGTATTGTTCAGATGACAGGATATTGTAGTGACGCACGTTACTATGAGGCTTTGCTATTGCTTCGATATGACTGATGAAACTAAGGTCTTGATTTTCAGTCGTTTGACCTTTACTCAATAAAGGTATGCGTTCACCTTTAGCATTTCTTCTTTGTTTCCAAACTCAATGACTTCAGCTTTGTCTTTGTTCAACTGAAGATGGTTTTGGCCCATTCAGATGTTGGTTTCATCAGTGGATTGGCACAGGGAGTCAGTGGGATCTGGCTTTCATCTGCACAGCTGTTTGCATCTTTCCCGTTATCTGTCTTTCTGCAGGCTGAATAAGAGCAGTGCAAGAACTACGGATGTGCACTCAGACTTATGATCACCTCAGACAAAGGCTTTCCTCAGACAAAAACTCAGTGCGAGTTGTGATCTAGGATCTTTTATGTCACTGTGCCATTGTAAAGACTGTCTATCTCTCACAGCCTTGTTTTCCTTTGTGTTCAATTCAACCTGACTTTACACTGAGACCAACAGAACTCATGACTACTGGTGATCACTTTCCCCATAAACATTAGAGTTTTCACTCCAGGGTTAGTTTTTTCTGATCCCTATTTTTGTTAACGGTTATGTTGTCCAAAATAAGGATATCTTGAATTGAATAATGCAAAAAAGGTTAATCTCCAATCGTATATATGTAAATATAACTGTCTTCTGTATAACAGTGAGGTCCACAAGTCTGAGAATGTTGAAATATTCAATGCAAATATTTTCTAAAGCATCAGCATAAGTATTTTAGTGAGATGAGTTGAAAAATGATCACTATAACTTGACGATCATGTTTGAGCTTCAGTGTGTGGAAGAAACTCTGAGTTATTAATACAGCACAATCGGGAATGCTGTGTCCGTTTCTCTCACTGGATCCTAAGAAAAGCATCTCTGATTTGCATGATGTCAGACTCACTGATGGGGAGTTACTTTAAAAAACCTTTCATAAAAACCTGGGCTGAAAAAAAGAAAAAAAAAACGTTTCTCTCCTGGGCTTGGCTGGATTTGATTATTTTTAATTAAAAAGAAAAAAAGTGTAAAATGAATAAGGCTCAGTCTGAAAGCAATGCAGTCTGGCGATACATTACTTTGGAAAACAAACTTTGTGTTTTTGTGTGAATTTAACTTTAAACTTTAGTAATGACTTGAACCAGTAAAGTGATGTCTTGCGTTGCCCGTAATGCATTAGCTTTACACACACACACACTGCTCAGACTCTTGGGCTCCGCTGACTGTTAGCCTGTATTAGTTTGTCATTTTAATTTCCGAACTAATGTAATGGTGGTTGAGCAGATTTGATCCCGCTGACGTACTTTTATTAAATACCCCAGACTCCTGCTACTGAACACTGGACGAGTCAGTCTGGCTGCTTTACTGAACGGTTTTGATTATTATTTTCTGTGTGTGTGTGTGTGTGTGTGTGTGTGAAGCGCCTGACAGACACACACTGCTTTCCCTACATGTGTTTGACTCACGACTCAGTCTTGACGGATCAGTCTTATATTTTGGTCTCTTGAATGTTTTAACGTTATGATAACTCTATAGACTTCATCCTCTTTTATTTTTTTAAATGTATTTCAATAAACAAAGTTAATCTCTGTGGGCTTCAGGAGTCAATCTCTATATACAGACAACATTTCACCACTGTAACAGTACACTAGATATTACAAGACTAAAATATTAATAAAAAAACAACAAAGTACTGAAATAAAGAGCTTTTATTGAGAGCCGTGGTCTAGTGAGGGTTTGGGCTGTACAGGATTGTGAAGGTCAGAGGTTTTTCATCCAGTCCAGTTTCGGCCCCTGCGGGTCACACGGGTGCGCTGGAACATCCGGCATGTTCCCATCATCCCGAAGCGGGACTGAAGACAGTCAAACATGATTAAACACATCAAACTAACAGGCAGATGATCACACTTTAAATGTGGAGATTACAGGGATAGTTCATGGAAATGTTCTCATCATTTTCTCATCCTCAAGTTACAAACCTGTATGAGTTTCTTCTGCTGAACACAAAAGAACATGTTTTGAAGAATGTTAATCAGACTTACTTTTTTTTTGCCATACAGTGTTTGATTAACTTTCTTCAAAACAGAAGAAACTCTTGCATAGCTTTCCTGTGTGTCTAACAGTAGAGAGTGGCGCTTGCAACATCAAGGTCACGTGTTTGATTCCCAGGGAAAGCAAGAACTGATTAGAATGTCAATGTGTTTCTTGAATGCGATGATAAAAGCAGCGGATAAATGCAGGAATGGAAGTAACTAACCCTAATGTAAAATACAGGTTTGGAAAAGCATGACGATGAAAAAAGGATCAGTTTTGGTTGAACTGTCCCTTTAAACACACTCAACTTAAGCTTTTCAACACAAATGACTGACAATTATTTACTAATATATATAAAATACAACAAATGTTGTTGCTAAATAAATGGGGATTCCTAAAGAAGTGCTTCTTTTCTTCTCATTTCTTTGATAACCAAACAACATGTCTTTACAATATCTTATCATATAGTTCCCCTGATTGAAGAAACACCCAAATAACCCAGACACTGATTGAGTGAGAATAATATACCTGGATAATTGAACGGAATGGCTCTGTTCATCATCCCAGTGTATTTTGTGAAAGGGCTCACAGCCGGCAGAACGCAAGCTGAGAAACACAAAGCATTGGTCACACACTGATGAAGAGGAAGAGGAAGAGTCCTGATGCGCCTCACACTCACCCATCAGACCCAATCCACAGGAAACCACGATCACAGGCTCCTTATTCCACGCGTTCTTCAAAAACCGGCCAACTGAACAAAGAAAGAAGGAAAGATTACTGTCAAAGAGCGGCAGGATTATTCTGCTGAGATGTTTAATGTCACTGGATTACACTGACTAACGCTTTTATCAGATAATACTGAGATACTTCATACTTTAGCAGATAAAAGAAGTGAAGGAAGTGTTATATGAAAGAAGTGTTCAGTTGAAAGAAGTGTTATATGCTCACCAAGAGTGCATTATTTGATCAGAAACACAATATTGTGAAACAGTGTAAGTGCTGGAAACTGACACACATTATTCAACGGTTTGGAGAGGAAAGATTACAACTGATTAAAACGTCAATGTGTTTCTTCAATGCAATGCAAGGATAAAAGCGACTCAAGAAACACATTGACATTCTAACCAGTTCTTGCTTTCCCTGGGAATCAAACCCATGACCTTGATGTTAATAACGCCACAGGAAAGCTGTACACTGTTTAATATATATTTATTAACATATGTCGTGTAAACACACACACACACACACGCATATATATATATATATATATATATATATATATATATATATATATATATATATATATATATATATATATATATATATATATATATATATATAATGTAAATATAATGTACACTCTAAAAAAAATTGTGCTATATAGTACTAAAAGTGGTTCCCCTATGATTACGAGCCAAATAACCACTTTTAGTGCTAAATAGCACTATTTTTTTAGAGTGTACATCACAGAATGCTGGAGAATGAAATGCATCCGTTTCTACAGAAATATGAAGCTCAACTGTTTAACATGATAATAATATTTCATAGTGTTATTGTGTTACTGTATTTTGATCCAATAAACGCAATCCTGGAGAAACTTCTTTCAGAATAGTTTATAAACATGAATTATAGAGCGCGCCCGATCGTGACGTAGTTTTACGACAGCCGCCATTTTGGGGGACCACTTCTAATCAATGTCATGGGGGACCACTTCTAATCAATGTCATGAGGGGGGGGGGGGGGGGGGGGGGGGGTTGTTGTGTTGGGGTGTGCGGCGCGATGTCTCTGTCCTCCGAAAGCGAAAGTAACGCGGGTGCGGCGGCGCGATCTGCCTGTCCTCCGAACGCGGAAGTATCTGTCGACGGGCGGCGGCGTCAAAAGAGCCATATGCAGCCATCAAAAGAGCCATATATGGCTCGCGAGCCATAGGTTCCCGACCCCTGAGCTAGTGTGTGGCTGGGTGCGAGAAGTGGCATCCTGTGTCATCAATGACAGATGTGTAACAACTGCCAAGGTAGATGAAATGGTTTTCATTAGCAATAAAGTTTATTAAAAAAAATAGAGGCATTCCTACTTTCTAATCCAACAGTTTGGACCAAAAATATTTTCATTTAACATCTTTATAAACTTTTGTTACCTGAACAGATCTTACAAAATGCTGTTTATTGATGTCCTACACCTGTATGAAAAGCTAAGATTAAAGTATGATTTTTTTCTACAGAAAATACACTCAAAAACCCCAAACAGAGGTCAGATATTGTTACATATATTATCGGCAAACTGTTGGATACCGCCTTTTTGCAGGCACATAATATAGATGGATATAATGCTTAATAATTGCAGCGCTTTATGTGTGTGTCGTGGGATGGTTTTTATTCACTGTAGATCCGGATAAGCACATCCATGTGATCTAATCATGATCTACATTTGTTCACCTTTAATTTTATTACGTTATTGATGGGCAAGAAGCAAATAGTGTATGTCCAGATCTGGATGATAGCATTGAATATTTCTGACGGACTAAGCCAATCACTCTCTCAACATGAATTCGACTGTTTGCATTTCTCACGTCTGGCCTTTGACAGCTGTTGTGTACGATCACCTTGGTGTGTTATTACCTTAGGCAGCCTAAAATATGACTGTTTAACAACATGATTAACATTCGGTGCGCGCTGTATTCAGCTCTACTTGTCCCCCATTATGGCGTCGACGGTGCGCGTGACGTCATACGGGCACGCTCTATTGCAAACATGTGACGGGTAAATCATATATTGATGTTTAAAGCACAGCATATGAGACCAAGGTCATTCTCCTGTTTGCACATTACACATTCACAGTGTTTCACTACACGACTGTTTTACACCAGCTCTCCTCCACTCCCTACTGATTGTGTTTAATACCCAGCACGAGCCAAATAATCAACAATAAAGCTCATGTTTCGAGCGGATAATGCGAAATATACTCACTGCCCGCCATGTTTCCTCCTGTAGTCCTTTGCTGTAGGGCATCATGGGAATTGTAGTTCAGTTAAAGCCCTGTTGGGGACGCATTCGTTCTGGATTGGCTCGACACCTATGACGTTTATAAAACGCGTCGCGTGTTGGATCGCGTTGTTGTGAGAGCTGTGTTGCGCTGGGATGATGGAGGATTTCTCCGGGCTGGCGCTGCCGCCGCTGTTCGGGGGCCGCATCCTGGAAGCGGAGCTGGAGCTGGGACCCGGCGGAGGCCCCGGGCCGGAGCGGGAGCGGGAGCGGGATCGGGAGCAGGATCGGGAGCGGGACGATGCACAGATGCACAGGAGCAAGTGCCAAGCGCTCAGCAGGAGCTGCAGGGAAATCGAGCAGGTCCGATCACATCACAGCAGAACAGATTAAACACCGCTCCATGAGTTAAACAATAAATACAACGCATTAAACACCGCTCCATGAGTTAAACAATAAATACAACCATAAATTATATAAGACAATAAAATAAATTAAACTAGAAAATACAATTAAATTAAGTTATAAAATGAAATTAATACATTTAGAATATACAATTAAATAAATACATTTAGAAAATACAATTTAATTAATTTAGAAAATACATTTAAATTAGAAAGAAAATAATTCATATAAATGTGTATATGTAACCGATGCAATAGAAACTAACATTTTGATATATTAGTAATATTTAAAAAAAATGTTTTGGTGTTTATATTTGATAGATGCCTTTTAATTTTTAACATTACATCACTATAGTGAAAAGAAAAATGTATAATGTCACTTATAGAAACTATAGTAGATGGATGCCGTTTAAATTTTAGGACGAGGTCATGAGGATGATCATATTTGAATCTAAAGGATCGAAAAGACCCTGGTATTTTGGGACAGTTTCCCCCAAAAATGTTGTACCAAAACTATAAGACTCTTTCCTGGGAACACAAAAGGTCAGTTTTGAGTGTAAAATTGAGAAACCGTGGTCAGGATGTTCTTCAGGAATTCACCTTTTGTGGGAAAACGTGTGTTAGATTTGGAACGAATAAAGTGGTACTTTAAGGCTGATCTATACTTTAAAGTCGTATGAACCTGTTCTCAGGTAAACGAGAAGATTTTGGGACGTCTTCACCAGGTCCAAAGACTGACACGCCGACTGAGGAAAGAGAGAAGGTACGGTCACGTTTTCAGTGATGGAGAAATACAGCAGTGCTGAAAGTGATGTTTGTTTAATGACTAAATTATCAAAATATGAGGAAAATAATTTATATATTTGAAATGGTTTAAATTTGAGGGAAGGACAAAACACTATACTTGGTTCAGGAATTCATCTGACAAAATGATGGGGCCAAAAAAGTCAAAACGACAGATCCAGGATTTATTTTACTATGAAAAACCCAAAGCTCTCAGGAAAAAGCAGTCATTGATTACAACATAATCTGGTGTTAATGTTTAGTTGCTTGTCTTGTTTTTGCATGTTCGTAAATCCTTTGTATGACAGTCTGGCCTAAAAAAAATGTTTTCTTTGCGTTATCATAAATCAAACTGTTGATTCTAAGCAATAATTTTAATAAAAATTAAATAATTAGTTACTACTAACTATATATATTTTTATAGTTTTATTAATCTGATTATTCTTCAATTTTTGTATGTTTTATTCAAATATTATTTATGTGATAAAATATATTTTTTTTAAATCCCAAATATAAAAAGTAGCAAGAATTAAAAGGCATTTTTCACAAACTCAAACGTCCATGAGTTCAGTACAAATCCAGCCCAACGATTGATGAAATGCTGATTATAACCGTAAATGCACTTGTACTATAATGTGCTGTGATGATGATAAAACACGGAGATCTCTGCTCATCATAATAACGCTCAGGTTCCTCATGAAGACGCTGGACTCGTACGGAGACGACTACAGGACGGCTCAGCTCACCATCCCACTGGAGGTGAGGAAACGCTTGTTTAGCATGTGCGGCTCCGTCCGTGGCGCTGAACACGCTCCCTGTGTGCCAGCAGGATGAGGGCAAGGCTTTAGATGCGGCTCTTGGGGCGGAGGAAGACGGCTCTTCTCCGCCGTTTCCTCAGCTGTCAGCCGCCGGACTCAAGAAGAAGAGGCACCGGCTCCCGAAGGAGAGAGAGAGAGACACACAGGTATGAAGAAGAGAAACGCTTGCGGTTCGGTGAGGTGTTTATGAGTGAGTCTCTCCCGCATTGATCAAAACTACAGGAAAAACTGCAATATTCTGACATATTACTACTAATTTTCAGCATTATTACTGCAGTATTCAGTGTCACATGATCTTCACTAATCATTCTCATGATGATCAACATTTATGATCGACACTTTCCTGTGTGTCTAACAGTAGAGTTTGGCGCTTGCAACATCAAGGTCATGGGTTTGATTCCCGGGGAAAACAAGAACTGATTAGAATGTCAATGTGTTTCTTGAATGCGATGATAAAAGCATCTAATAAATGCATGTGTGAGTGTTGAACGTGTTTGTGCTGCTTCAGATTTATGTTGAAACTGACGCATGTAAGTTTAAAAGAACAGCATTTATTTGAAATAGTGATGATTTCTGTCACTCCTGATGAAATAAACAGTTGATATTGTTTCTTTTAATCATGGCAGTGATTTCAGTGATGAGAACAAACGTGACTTCAGAAAGATCATGAACTCTGTGTGTGTGTGTGTGTTTCCCACAGATGGAGTCGGAGCAGCTGGTCCTGACGGAGGGGCCGTTCACAGGATTCCCCAGTCCAGGTTCCCTCTCCCACTGATCCCACACACAACCCGCTGCTTTTGTGGGGCAGAGAAATGTGTTTTGTTTTTTTTTTGTAAATGAATGTAGAGCATTTTTTTGAAAGCTTGTTTCCACCCACTTTTTTTTCCTTTTTCCTGACTATTTCCCACAACTTTTCTAGATTTGCAAGTTGTAAATTGTATGAACTCGATGCAAATAAAAAAGATAGAAGTGAGAGATATAAACCATTTAATCTGTTGATTTCAGTTTCAAGTCCATAACTCAATCCAGACTTTTGCTCTCGCAATTCAGAGATTCAGACGTGGAAGTGCGAAAGAAGTCTGATTTGTGAGATTCCCCCCCATTCCAAGGCAGAAACAAAACAATTTGACATTGTGTGACGATGGCTGGGTTAATAAGCGTCTGTGAGTGTTATCGGTGTTTGCCGTATCGGTTGAAGCGGCGGTACAGGAAGCTGATCCTCTTGTCCAGGCTGTGCTTGTCGTCGGTCATCATCCGATCTCCCACCATCCGCTTCTTCCTGATGAGACGCTGCAGCTCGTTTCCTCGGAAGCCCTTGAGCCACACGGGTCCTCGGATCAAGTGCTTGGGATGGGCTTTAAAACCCCCTGCAGTCACACAGTAATGAGAACACATGCTGAGGTTCACTGCTTCTGCACACACACACACACACGCTGAGGAAACAGGATTTCTGCTTTTGCACGCAAGCGTTTTGAAACATCACCATGCAACACATTTACAGACAGAGCATTACGAAAGGATTCAGGGTCTCCATCAGACTGTCAAACGCTCCAACACACACTACTGGTTTCTAGGATCACACTTAAACGGGATCATTCTCACACTCCTGTTGCTGTCCAGCGTGTGGAGCATCAGTGATTATACTGGATCTGTGTGTGTGACGACGTTTAATCTCTGAAACTTGCTGGAAGTAAATGTGATTTCTCATGTTATGACCCATTAAAACATGAAGATCAATAAACCACTACACCACAGTCACATTTATAATATTGATCTTCACAGTATAAATGTGGTCTCTGAACATCTCTGGCTGCATGATCATATCCAGGGAAAAACCAGGACCTTCTTCCCTAACGTTTCCTAAACAAACACCCCAGTTTTAGTGTCCAATCCTTTAGTTAAAACAGAAGACAAACACTTTAATCATCTCAGATTTTAAACTTGATGGTAAACTGGGACCCATTACAATTTTAATAAGATTTCATTTTTTTCAATGATTCATTTGCATCATTCCAGGATTATGGGATATCCGGGGTGGGATTTAGTAGGTAAACATCACATAACAGTGAATAAATCATCTGTAAAAACATTTTTGATTTTTATTTTGTTTTAGATTTTTATTGTTTTGCATCAAATCAATTTAAGGGCAAATACTAAGATATTAAAACATCACTGAATTTTGTGGAATTGGTGAAAGATCTCGTTCCTCCAGAACACGTTTACATGAAAACACACATTCCTGGCGTTTAGTTAAGAGTTAAACACTCACCCAATATCCCAATGTTGTCATAGAGTCCAAACATGCTCCTGTTCTCCGTCCATCGATCCACATCCTTCAGTTTGGGAATGGCATGCATTCGGACTCTAGCGCAAGTGCCTGTTTACAGAACACACACACACACACACACACACACAGTAAAACACGAGCACAACCAATCAGATATAAAACACACACTCTCTCACTCACACACACACACACTCTCTCTCACACACACACACTCTCTCTCACACACACACACACACTCTCTCACACACACACACACACACACACACACACACACACACACACACACACACACACACACACACACACTCTCTCTCTCTCTCACACACACACTCTCTCTCTCTCTCTCACACACACACTCTCTCTCTCTCACACACACACTCACTCTCTCTCTCTCTCACACACTCTCTCTCTCTCTCTCTCACACACACACTCTCTCTCTCTCTCACACACACTCTCTCTCTCTCTCTCTCTCTCTCTCACACACACACTCTCTCTCTCTCTCTCTCGACACACACACTCTCTCTCTCTCTCTCACACACACACACTCTCTCTCACACACACACACACTCTCTCTCTCTCACACACACACACTCTCTCACACACACACACACACACACACTCTCTCTCTCACACACACACACACTCTCTCTCTCTCTCACACACACACACACACTCTCTCTCTCTCACACACACTCTCTCTCTCTCTCTCACACACA
>JAWRVZ010000148.1:0-7500 GCA_037043235.1 Rhodeus uyekii
GTCCAAACACTAGATCAGCAGGACTAAAACCAAGGGATTCTTGAACCGTTTCACGAATGCCAAATAAAACTAACGGAACGCCTTCGTCCCATTCGTTACCAGAACTCAAGCAATATTTGCGCAGCATTGATTTCAACGTTTGGTGAAAACGCTCAATTGCCCCCTGACTTTCAGGATGGTACGCACTAGAAACTCGGTGCGATATCCCTAGAGTTTTTAACACCTGTTTAAACAATCTAGAGAGAAAGTTTGTTCCTTGATCGGTTTGTACAATTTTCGGTAGTCCAAATGTGGAAAAGAATTTTATCAGTGACTTCACTATCACAACAGAAGTAATTTTTCTCAAAGGAATTGCTTCTGCAAATCGGGTGGCAACACACATAATAGTTAACAAAAACTGATTTCCTGATTTTGTTTTCGGTAGAGGACCAACACAGTCCAACATGACATGCTCAAAAGGCTCACCAATGACCGGAATCGGAATCAATGGAGCAGGTGGAATCTTTTGATTTGGTTTTCCTGTTATCTGACACACATGACAAGTACGACAATACTGACTCACATCTTTCTTCAGACCAGGCCAAAAGAAATGTTTCAAAATACGGTCGTAGGTCTTCGTCACTCCTAGATGTGCTGACAGATTATGATCATGAGCTAAATGTAATACCTTATGTCTGTATGCAGTTGGTATTACTACTTGACAGGTAACATCCCACTCATTTTCCATACTCGTGACAGGTCTCCACTTACGTAACAATAACCCACTATCAATCACATACTCAGCTTTATTGTCTTTCAATAGTTTTGGATGTTCAACAGCAGAGAAACATTTAGCCAAAGAAGGATCACTTCGCTGAGATGCTATCATGCACTCACGTGTAATGGGTAAAGTCAGCAATTCGGAATCAGTCGCCACCATGTCAATCTTCTTTTCATTTTTCACCACGTCGGAACATTGCACTTCAGGCAACGAACTCTCTTCTGCAAAAAGTGGCAATATAAATGAATCGTTAATCATAATGTCGTTCCCTATTCTGCGTTTTTGAGCGCGTGTAACAACACTTGCGGGAAACACATCATGAAATTGATCAGCAATGTCATCCTTAATAAAACAATCAGGTTTGTCAACCACCTCTACAACTGGTGTCACTTTTCCTCCGGCCAAATCATTACCAAGGATAAACGTAACCCCTTTCACAGGAAAGGAAGACCGTACTCCAACCTTAACAAATCCTGTAAGCAAGTCGCATTGTAAATGTACACGATGTAGTGGCACTTTTATAACATCCATTCCAATACCTTGAATTAACACACTTGAACCACAAGATGTCTTTTCAGACAATGGAAGAACATTAGATACAATAAATGACTGAATTGCTCCAGTGTCTCGCAAAATGTGAATTGACTTTTGCTCCTCAGGTCTACCATCTACAGACAAGAAACCTTTCATCACGAATGGCTTAAACCTCTCATCAAACTCATCAACTCTCTGCGCGTCGTCATCACGCACGGGCACAGTTCTCACAAAACTAACTGGTTTTGGTTGTCCTTGTTTTCGTTTTAAAATCAAACAATCAGCAATCACATGCCCCGTTTTATGACAATAGAAACATTCTCGTGTCTCTTTAGGTGGTGTTAAACCATCCTTAACACGAGGATTCTCATTTTTCGGCGCAGATGCAACCAGCAATTTGTCAGATCGAGTCGGAACGAATACACTTTTGTGTGTCAAAACAAATTCATCAGCTAAAACTGCAGCTTCAGACAAAGACGTGACTTTTTGTTCGTTTAAATAAGTGACAACTCTTTCTGATAAGCAACCTTTAAAATCCTCTAAAAGCATCAAATCCTTTAAGGAATTAAAATCTTGCACCTTACTTGCCGTCAACCACTTCTCAAAAAGAATTCCCTTCTCACGGGCAAATTCTACAAACGTTTGTTGTACTGTCTTTTTCTGGTTTCTAAATCTCTGTCGATAAGCCTCCGGCACCAGCTCATAAGCACGAAGAATAGCGTTCTTCATCGACTCATACTGCAAACTATCCTCTAAAGGTAGTGCGGCACTAACCTCCTGAGCTTTACCGACAAGCTTACACTGTAACAACAGAGGCCATACCTCTTTCGGCCAACGAAGTGCAGAGGCGATACGCTCAAATGCCGTAAAATAAGTGTCAACCTCTGTCTCTCTGAAATGAGGCACTAAAGCAATGTGTTTACTGATGTCAAAAGTAGCGGTTGAAACATCTCTTGAGACACTTGAATTCACAGCAGGACTAGATTGCGCAACCGAGTCAGAAACCCCTCTCCTGGAATCCAACTCAAGCTGTCGCAATTTTACCTGTTTTTCTGCCTCAATCTCTAACGTGCGAATTTGAAGACGCAGCTCCATTTCCGCTTTGCGTGTCTCAGCCCGCTCCTGTGCATCCATATGCATTCGATGGAGTCGGACTTTAAGTCGCGCATCACCACCAGCCTCACTGGAAGATGGGGAAAACGGGTAGAAGGGCGGCAAGGCAGCCTTGATATCAGCCTCCGCTTCCACCTTGGCAGCCACGCTCTGCTCCTCCTCCCTGACAGGTTTATTCAAACACGACTCAACTGCAGCATCATCTGCCTCCGGTAACACAAAGATCTGAAAATCAACCAGATGTTGAAAAACAGCATCCTTTATCACTTTCTTTACTGCCTGCCTCACTACGGAGATCCTGTAGTGATCGGCGATTTGTAATAAATCGTCTTTTCTACACTTCTCAAGTTTATCCACAGTGGGACTCTCAAGAAACCACTGTAAATCGAAAGTGCTCATGACGTCTGTTATACCACTTCCGCTAGCCCTAATAGAAAAGCACACTAACGTCCTTACAGTGCAAACCAACTTAATAAACACACAAACTGCATAACTGTCTGGATCAAATCGTTAGCGATCCCGGACGAGCCCCCATTTCATGTTACGTCCCTTCAGATGTTAAACCGGTAACGCAACACTACACACAGTTAACGTCTATGTATTAAATTAATATAGGTAAGCCACATATAAGGAACAAACCAAAAGACAAAGATAACTATTACTGTGTTTATTTCCCAGTGTATAAATTAATAAAGTGCCCAAAAAGAATATTTACAATATATACAAAAGATACCAAACAATACATAAATTGAAAAGGACATAAATCACTCAACGGGTGGGAAAACTGAGATATGCCAAATGAAAGAAATAAACATAACAAAAACACAACTAACTGAATTTAATCAACTAGGCTATCTATCAACCAAAAGAAAATCCCAAAAGAAATAATCTTCAGCGTCAAACGCCCTAACTAAACCATACTAACTAACAATAACAAAACATACAAAAGGTGGCATTCTCACTAAACTGATGTGTCTAATACAAAACCATAACATGTCCTACATGGTGCACTATGTATGTCGCGACATACTTACCTATCACCCACTTCCCGGTTTACACAGAGTGATTAACCAAAAAGACTAGGAACGGTAAATAACACATTAAGCAACCAAAAGACATGAGACGTAATCAAACTATTAGAACAACATACACGGGGTTTAAACACAATGTCACAGAACAACAAAGTTTCAAACAAACAGCAAGTGAGCGTGCAACGCTGGTCAGACAAAGGCGAACCGGTTTCTTATGGACGGTGAGTGATCTGGATTGGTTGGTCAATCTGTGACGTCATCGCCCGGAGGTCCAATGAACGCTGGAAAACAAGAAACAGAACACCCACACACACATAACACACAATTCGCACTTCGTGCGTAACAGAGCATGAAGAATGGGTCAACCATCAAATAAAAATAAATAAAATAAAACTGTTCCCCGTGGTTCCATATAGCCCCAAAGTCATGCACCACCCTAAAAGAATAACTAAAGTCCATCTAAATCATCACATATTCATCTGCCATTAATTTGCACACTTTGGTTAAGGTCACAAGCCCTGCTGTCGGCAGAGTAGTTCGAGGTCAATGGCCCTGAAGCTAGCACGTCAAACTCAGTCGTCACAGCATAGCCTGCTCGATTAAGGCCTATTGTTTTGTCTCTAGAGGCAGAGCCATCTTCAAACAAAACATTTTCACAGTTATCTAGTGGTGTGTCCGTGAAGTCAGGTCTTGGTGTGCAGACTTGATCAAGGGCAGTCAGAAAAACAACGTCAAATCACAAATTTTCTTAATGCCACAGTTCTCAATCTGTCGCCAGGTTTATCTAATGTCATGCATTTAATGGATTAAAATAAACTTTCTCCTTTGTTCGCCCACTGGCCTTTCATAGATGTGAGGGTGCTCTCTGGATAATTTGGAGGGTGACTTTAGCCAATGTGTCACTCTTTCTCTGCCGTCATTTAACAGTTGTATATTTGTATCACACATAGTTGATGCTATTTAAATTTAGACCCTCAGTTGAATTTAGACAAGGGTTTTAAACCCCATAATGGACGGCAATCTTCAGCTTCACAATTTCAACTTACACAATTATTTAAACTAATCCAGAGAATAACTAAAATTAACTAGTCATATTTACCACTAGCAGACAGAGCTGGATATTCAGTCTCGTCCCATGTTCTATATCGCCTTTTCATCAGATCCAATCAGAATTATCGGCTTCTTTAAAGTTTGTCACTTCACTTTAACCATCTGTAATGATAAAACACTCATTCCAGAGGTTAATGACACTATTTGGACATACAAAACATAAAGTGCAGTCACTCACACACACACACTCAGACATGAATCATCATTTGTTTTTAGAACAGTTAGTTATCATGTTTTGGTTCATTATCATTGCGATAACAGAGTGCCATTCCACTGAAACAGTCTCTCCCTCAAAGACAAATGCTTTTCTCAACAGACATGTTCATTTGTCTTATAATACTAACCCGTTTTTTATTATTATTTTTTTTTACTGTCAATGCTCTTACAATAGCATTATTTGGAAAAACTGTTTTTCCAATATTAACACATCCCCACAATTTAAATCGTGTGTCTTTTGTTTTGTTTTTTTTACTTCTCTGATAGCTTGCGCTCTATGTCAGACATTGATTTACTGTTTGGCGTTATGACATGGCCCAACGCCATGCCATACAATGCCATGTTGGCATTAGGGAAAAGGTCACTTCCTGTTACACAAACTTCATCTTAGACTGACTGACCTTGTGACCCTCTTTCACTAAATGTTTCAGGAGGGCAACACTGTCAGACACACATGTTAGTTCATCACATGCATAAATGAAAAGATTATCAACATATAGTAAAGAGCTGTGGCTGGGGTCAGGGTCAGAGTTTCAAGACTGAGTGCCCAATCTAAACTAAAAACCTCAACGCATTCTGTGGAATTTGAGACAGAATGGTGTAAGAGTTTGGCACATTTGGGGCTCTGGATCTGATCGCAGCATTAACAGCCTGTAAATCTTGAACAAATTGCTAGGCTGTCCCTTATCTCTTATTTTCTTTACAGGAAAAATAGGTGTATTCATTTGGAGAGTTGCTGCATGACAATAATTCCCTCTTTTACCAATGATTAAAACACTGGCGTGATGTCAATCAATGAATCTTTTTTTTTTTTTTTTCAATAGAAACTGCTATTGACAGTCAATAATCAGACAATATTAACTGGTTCATAACCCCACAATGAAACCCACATCATATCGGGCATGTTCACATCACATCAGGGCATGTTCAGGGCTGGATGAATGTCCTCTGCCCTAATGTCAGCAGTGCAGCAGCTCTTCAGCACTATCTTCAATGCAGGACAATTATTCCCACAGTCTGGACTTTTTCGTCACAACAGTTTAACATTCATTCAAGCTTTTGATGAACTCTATGCCCTGACTCACTTCTGTCCAAAATTCAAATTCAACTAATTATTATTGTTATTAATTTTTTCCCCTAAAAGGCCCTAACTCAGACCACGATTACAGTGTAGTTTTAGCCAAATATACACGTGGAACTGATCCGGTCATCAGATAAAAAGGTCATTTCTGCTCTGTCAAGCTTACAAAGAGCACATATCCAAACATCCTCTATACCATAGGTGTCAAACTCAAGGCCCGCGGGCCACATCCGGCCCGGCGTGTAATCATGTCCGGCCCGCGAGAGCATTTTATTAATGGCCCGCGCTCCAGCTGGCCCGCCGAACACTTCCTGTATTAAACAGGAAGTGGCTAATGATGCTTCGCGCTCGCGCTAGTACCGCGCGATTGTTATTGTCAATTATCCATAACTGTTCAGGCTCGGTACACAGTGCTTGTGCGCGAAATTCAGGTGTTGCTCATCGGATGAGAAGAGCCCGCCCTCATGGCAGAACGTCTTCTTGCATGATTGACAGGTCAGACAGCATATCAGCGCCAGCTGTCAGAGTGATAGTACAAGCGGCAGAAAGAAAATACAGCGCCAAAAAAAAAAACATTTCGTCCTGAGGGACGTAACAAATATATTGAAATATTATTACGTGTAAAAAAAATTGTGATATAGTTTGTAAAATCTGCTATAACCCATGGGTTATATGCGGGAAAATACAGTATATGTTTACTGACATACTGCCGGTATACCCGTGTGTCTCATTTGCGGAGCTAATGTGGCAGTAATTAAATAATTTAATAAGACGGCACTATAAGACAAATGACATAAGAGCGAATTCAACTGAATGATTTGATTTGTTATTGCTGAAAAGCAAAAATTTTATTTAGATTTCCAGGTTTTGTTATGCAGCATGTCCATATTTTGAATTTGTATAATTTTCACAGGATATATTTTTATGGAGAGCAAAATCTTTTATATATAAATCTTTTTAAGTTTTATATAAAATGACTTAAGAGTAAAGAAATTTGAATGTTTGTTCTTTTAACTTTTACTTACTTTTACTTTACTTGTTTACTTTATTTCTAACTTGTATAATTTAGACAGAATATATTTAAATTTTTTAAAAGTATTTTTTAAATATTTTTATATTT
Source organism: Rhodeus uyekii (assembly GCA_037043235.1). Taxonomy (NCBI): domain Eukaryota; kingdom Metazoa; phylum Chordata; class Actinopteri; order Cypriniformes; family Acheilognathidae; genus Rhodeus; species Rhodeus uyekii. Next base: position 6,966 of record JAWRVZ010000148.1, read on the forward strand.
TTAAGTTATTTAAGGTATAAGTTGATTTATTCCAGAATAATATTTCTGTCTGTTTTTATTCACATCTAATTTAAAAAAGGTAAGTTTTAAAAGTTTAGTTTTAGTGTTTTCAAGAAATGTTTATCCTGTTCGGCCCGTGACCTAAATTTTTTGGGGGATTTTGGCCCCCTGTGCAATTGAGTTTGACACCCCTGCTCTATACCATATAGTTAAAATTAAAAGTCTCACTATTTGGTTCTACCAACCATTCATCTTCATAAATGTTGTCTCTATCGACCACGACATGTGATGTGCAGTGTAATTCAGCAGAAGTCATTATATTTTATAATTTTGTTTAACCCTGGCATTTTTAAACCCATGTTTACTCTTTAACAAATTGATGAATCCCATTCAAAGTCTCTGACATTAAGTCTCGTTAACGTGCGCCCTGTTTCTGTCGCACAATTTAGAGGTACACTGAACCTTTCAGCAAATCTATCATGTCCTGTATCAGAAACGGACAGGTTAGTTTATCAGAGATTCCCGGTAAACACTG
>JAWRVZ010000148.1:12500-77500 GCA_037043235.1 Rhodeus uyekii
TGCAGACCTCGCTGAACCACGCCCCCCTCGCTACAGTCATCACTGTGAAGTCCACCATTGCCCCCCACTCGTCATCACCATGGCTACGCCCGTGGCCGCGCTCCGCAGATTCTTTATATTCGTCGGATAGGACACACCAACACCCCCCCCCCCCCCCCCTTCTTGGGGAAGAAAAAAATGCGTCTTATGCGGCGAAAAATACGGTACATATCATATCAAGTTCAAGTTTGGTTTATTTATATAGCGCATTTAAAAATGGCCAAATGCCAACCAAAGTGCTGTACAACAGGTTGAAAGAAAACCGTACACAAAGCACAAAAGAAAAACAATAAAATAAGAAATAAAAAATAGAAAATAGAAAACAGCCAAAAACAAAAACTGAGAGGCAGAGGCAAAGAGACACAGTCAACCGTACACACATCCACATAAACACATATGTATATACACATATATACATGCATAAACAACTGCAAATACACAAAAACACAAAATAATTACATATTATACATCAAATGCCAGAGAGAAAAGATGAGTTTTAAGGCACGATTTAAACTCAGATAGACTGGAAGCCATTTTAACAGGGTCAGGAAGATTGTTCCATAGTGTGGGGCCGGCCACTTCAAAAGCTCGATTTCCCCTTGTCTTTAGGCGGGTTCTGGGGATCTTTAGAAGTAGTTTTTCCTCCGATCTCAGTTCTCTCACGGGAGTGTAAGGGTGAAGAAGATCGGTCAGGTAGGAGGGAGCCAGATTATTTAGAGATTTGTAGACAAATAGTAGAATTTTGTATTCAATTCTAAACTGGGTGCGCAGCCAGTGAAGAGATCTCAGGAGGGGCGTAATGTGATCGAATTTATTACACCTCTTAAGAAATCTAGCTGCAGCATTTTGAACTATTTGTAGCTTTGAAATTTGCGCCTTAGAGATCCCGTAATAAAGGGAATTGCAGTAGTCCAGTCGCGATGTAATGAAGGCATGGATAGCAGTCTCTAAAGAGTCCTCGGAAAGGAAGGATTTAATTTTAGAGAGAGAGCGAAGATGGAAGAAACTAGAACCAACAACAGTGCTAATTTGCTTGTCGAATTTTAAACAGTTGTCAAAAACCACTCCCAGATTCCTCACTTTGGGAGAGATAAATGAACAATGACTCAAGATCAATAGGAGTTCTGGAGTTCTGGAGTCAGAAGGGTTGAAGACAATGACTTCCGTTTTATCTGAGTTTAGGGAAAGAAAGTTAACATCGTCTAGGCATGCTAATAGAGTATGGAGAGCAGAATTTTCTTTTCTGGTTATAGGCAGATAGATTTGCATGTCATCTGCGTAGTAGTGGAAGAAAACGTTATGTTTGCTAAAGATAGAGCCCAAAGGAAGCGAGTAGAGAGAGAAAAGGGTAGGAGCTAGAATGGAGCCCTGAGGAACACCGCAGCTTAGATTGCTTGAATCGGAAGTGAAGTTACCAACTTTAACTGAGAAGCTTCAATTGGTTAAAAAATATTTAAATCAACTTAAGACCTCCCCCTGTAGCCCAATGCAGGATTCCAGGTGAGAGACAATAATCTCGTGATCTACAGTATCAAAGGCTGAGGACAGATCAAGCATAACTAAAATAACAGAATCGCCTGAATCAGTAGCCATTAGGATGTCATTGAGGACTCTGATAAGGGCAGTTTCGGTACTGTGCATAGTTTTGAAACCAGACTGAAATTTCTCGTTGATGTGATTATTTGCAAAAAAGGATTGGAGTGGTAAAAACACAATTTTTTCCATTACCTTAAAAATAAAAGGTAAAACAGATATAGGCCGGAAATTTGATAAGACAGAAACATCCAGTGAGGGTTTCTTTAGAACTGGAGTTACATTGCCATTTTTAAGCTGTCTGGGACAGACCCTGAATGCAGACATTTGTTTAACAGGGACACCAGTCCTGATCCAATAATGTCAATCGATTGTTTCAAATAACGAGGGTGTATAGTATCAAAGGGACAAAGGGTAGGTTTAAGTTTTACAATAACTTCCTTGACTGATTGTAGAGAGACAGAGTCAAACATAGTCCAAAAGGCAGGTGGGTTTCCAGGCGTCAAGATTTCGTGATCAGCTGCTTGTATCTGGGCCCTCAGACTCATCGCTTTGTCACTGAAATGTCTCAAGAAATCTTCACAAAGTGTAGAAGTAGGATTTTGAAAAGTACTTACAGGGGGATTTAATACTGAGTTTATAACCGAAAAGAGAATTTTAGGAGTGTGGTGGTGTTTATCAATCAAATTTGAGAAGTAGAGAGACTTGGCTCTCTTTACAGCACACTGATACAGAGTCAGACTGTTTTTCAGAATATCGAATGAGATTGTTAGTTTGTCCTTATTCCATTTTCGTTCAGCTTGCCTACAGGATTGTCTTTGAGAGCGAATATTTTGATCTACCCACCGTTCAGATTTAGGTTTAGGCTTAAAAGACTTAAAAGGAAAATGATGTTCAAGAACTCTGAGGCTGAGTGGAAGGCCAGCGCCAGAAAATCTGGAATATCGCGTAAGATACTTTCTTGTGAGAAATCGGCGAAAGTTTCTATTTTCGCTTTAAATACATCCAAGTAGCTGTTGCAGATGCCAAGATATAGCGTAATTAGACGGTAAGAGAGAGCAAATTAATAACCACATACAGAAAATAACAGAGAGCGACAGACGGCATGCCATATTCACAGTCTCATATATACTATTATAGTATGTGTGTGTGAGACAGAGAGTGTGTGTGTGTGTGAGAGTGAATGTGTTCACACTTGCCATTTCTGCATATTTTCTTCATTAATTTGTAGAAAATGAATGCAAAAAAACACAAAAAGAATAACGCTAAGCATAAAAAAAATAAATAAATGCTTGCGTCCATGTTGAAGTTGTTATATGAATGTATAATGTTTCGAATTTCTGTTTCCATGACGATACGTCATCCTTATAGGACAACGTCATTTGACACCTGGAAAATTGTCGTGCGATGTTTAAGCCACAAATACTCCGGTGTTTCTGTGCTTTAGTGTTGTCACCACTCTTGCCAACTATTTTCAAAGGAAAGTCGCTAAATATAGCGACAAAGTCGCTAAGTTGGCAACACCTGAGACTCTTATTTTTGAAACGCTTCCGGTTCCGCCGCGCTGCACTAATCAGACGCGGACAGGAGTTTTTTCCTGCATAACTGTCGTGGTCGCAGGTTCAGATTCAGAGATGTTTTCTAAACTTTTGTTAGTTGTTTTCCCCGCGGTGTTTTTACACAACACGCCATCGGACGGACAGAAGAAGAAGGAGGTCAGTGGATTCTGAAAGCTTAACATTCAGTGTTTGGTTTGCTCTGTCCCTGGTTTCTCGAAGGCTCAGCTCATTCATGCTGTGTGTGTGTGTGTGTGTGTGTGTGTGTGTGTGTGTGTGTGTGTGTGTGTGTGTGTGTGTGTGTGTGTGTGTGTGTGTGTGTGTGTGTGTGTGTGTGTCGAGTAAACGATTACTCTGTTTTGTTCAGTGTATTATGAGTTGACACACTTAGCTCTGCATGCAAACTAAGCCCAGCTTCCTGTTGTACAACAGTCTGTGACCTCTTGTGTTATTAATGAATTGAAGATGATAATGTTATTTGAAGATGAACATTAGGACTGAACCTCTGTCTGTGTGTGTGTGTGTTTAGACTCTGCTGTCGGAGAAGGTCAGTCAGCTGATGGAGTGGACTAGTAAGCGGGCAGTGATCCGGCTGAACGGAGAGAAGTTCAGGAGGCTGATCCGAGCTCCTCCACGCAACTACTCCGTCATCATCATGTCCACGGCGCCGCAGAGACAGTGCGCCGTCTGCAAGTAAGAGAGGGGTGAAATATCACACACAGAATGGAAACGTTCACCCAAATGTGAAGATTTGCTGTTGATTCACTCTTCTTCAGGCCGCGCGGGATGTAGCTGTGCTTTATTCTTCTGTAGCAAAGAAGATTTTTTGCTGAAACTGTGATTCAAGTCAACGGCTATCGTCACTTTGAGAGAAACATGCAGACAAAACCAGATGAACACCAGCCGAAATGATCATCTGAACATTATTTACAGCATTATTAGCTGTAATCCACAGCAACCTCCATAAAACACTAAGATTACGTTTGCTTGCTCGATCTCAATCAGGAAGTTTGAGCTCCTGCGCAAATGTCTTCATGCGTCATTAGACCGTCGTGATTACAGGTAAAAACGCTCAGTTTCTCACACAGACCGATCGTTTCGCTAACCGAAGCTCACAGAAACCTGAATTTCAGAAGGGAATATCCTTCTTTTTATATCGTAGCAATGCATTTATACCATCTGCTGACGTTCATCAGTGGATTAAACTATATAAAAATGAGTCTTCATGTATTTCAGAGGTTTCTCTTTGTGAGTTTTGGTTAGAGGAGCTGAACTGCGGCTGCAGGAAGAGGATCTTGAGACTCCAGCAGCTTCAAACACCTGTTTTCTGCTCAGTATAAATTACTCTCAAGTCTTATGATGGATAATCTCCATTCAGTTTGAGTTGTTTCCCTGTGTTTTGTACCATTGCACCATTTCAGAAAGATCTTTCTTCCTCCCTTTATTGCATGAGAACTGAGACTTGCTTAATAATACAGAAAAACCTCTTAAGAAAGGGTTTCCATTCACTCAAGTAGACGTGGAAAACTGTTTAACAAATTTGTATGTTGTCTAAAAAAAGATATGGAGAAATAAAACAAACAAACACCGTCTTTGAAAAGCTAAAATCTGAATGTTTATTGAACTGAAATGGCACTTGCGTCATAATTTGGAAGCAGTTGTTGTTACTTTAACAAACCCAGAAACTCAGCGTAACCCCATAATAAGTGCATGTGGTTCATTCTTATTACTAATCAATCATATTATTCAATATATAATTACACTGTAACACAAACACATAAAGTCTAACCTGTATTTTCTTTTAAATATAAGTGTAATGTAAAACATGTGTTCATAGTAAGTGCATGGCTCGTGATGGCCATTTTAACGGTAACTAATGTTGGAAAGTGTGAGCATTCGAAACCACATTTAATCTTTATTTTTGCATTTTCATTTGTTGTTGCTGCACAGAAATGACATGCTTTCCATTGGCATCTCAAACCTCTAGATTAATTGCTTTAAATAAACGTGATATTTGTCTGTGGAAAACAAACGTCTCTCTCTGTTTCCAGACAGGCAGATGAAGAGTACCAGATACTGGCGTTACTCCAGTGCGTTTACTAACCGCATCTTCTTTGGGATGGTGGATTTTGATGAAGGCTCAGATGTTTTCCAGATGGTAAGCGTCCTGAATTTATTCGACCTTTGCTCTCCCGCTCATTCATTACATGAACATGAAGTGGCATTGGCGGTGAGTGATTCACACTGGCCAAACACAGTCAAACAGCCACGTTTAGACTCATCACGGCATATCCCAGGATCAAACCTCTGCTTGGGAAAGTTACACAGAAAAGTAATGCATTACTCCCTTAAAAATAACTCCTTCCATTACTTGGTTACTTTTATAAGAAAAGTATTACGTTACATTATAATAATAATTACGTAATTTGTTTTCTCTTATCTGAGTTTGCTTGATAGATTTTTAATTACAAAAAAGGCCATTTCACATCAATATTTAATTAACAATGTTAAAGGAAATGCAGATTGTAACAGTCAAGCTCAAAGGATTGCAGACGTAGAAAGATCAACACTTCACCAATAAAAACGGAAAAATATAAAGTCATTTCTGCTGATGATGAACAAAGTGAGATTCAATGCAGAAAAATATTAGTTTTATTTGACATTTTAAATTGATGGAGGTTTGTGTAGTTTTCTGATTTTGCATTTCAATGATTTTATTCATTTTTAGCAATAAGGAATCTGTTTTTGTGTAAGTGAGATGAATAAATGTCTACAATGAACATCTTGTTCACACACAACAACTCCTGATTTCTCTCAGCATGAGGACAGGAGTCAGTCAGTACATCTTTAGAAAAAGTAACTCAGATATTGTGTTGTAAATTTAAAAGTAATGCGTTGCTTGAAAATAATAATTGATTACGTAACATAGGTTACTTGTAAGCCGTTTCCCCAGCACTAGAAACACATCACAGCATGTTTTTGGTCAAGATCTTGTTGCAAGAGTCCAGCTCTCTGTAAAGTCTCCTCCAGCACATCCCAAACACTCCCAGTGAATTTGAGCTTCCAGTGAATTTCTTCAAGCTACTCCCACAGTTTGAGCCTGATAAATCTTCCTGGAATATGGCCATGATGTGTTTTCCGACACGGTTGTTTAAGAAATGAGAAGCGACACACTCCAACAATTAGGGTTAGACATTATGCGTTATTTATTTAAATTTATTTAATTTATTTTAAATCTTATTTAAATCGAAAAGCGACTTTTTTCCCCTGGCACTTTCCAAGTGAGAAAAAGTCTTGGGCAGGTCTTGATTTTATAGGGGAAATTGACTGGATGTGCATATGTCTGAATACAGCCAGAGCTAAATGCGATGATAGCTTTTCTCCAGTCGCTCGCAATGCAAAAGTAAAGTTGTTAAGCAAGATATTGCATCCATAAGACCAGTAATGTGTTGTAAGGAAGTAAATGTGGTCAATTATGGTTCATGTTGACGTTAAGAAGCAGGAGTTTTCTTATAATAGTTGCGTTTTTGCTTATTTCTTTCTGTGTATGTCGTGTGCAGCTCAACATGAACTCGGCTCCGACGTTCATCAACTTCCCGGCCAAAGGCAAACCCAAGCGCGCGGATACGTACGAGCTGCAGGTCCGAGGCTTCGCCGCCGAGCAGCTGGCCCGATGGGTGGCGGACCGGACCGACGTCCACGTAAGACCAGAGCCTCTCGTTCAGCATCAGAAGAAGTGTTGCGTCAGTGTTTAACGCGCTGCTGTGTGTCACGCAGATCCGGGTGATCCGGCCGCCCAACTACGCCGGGCCGCTGATGCTGGGATTGCTGTTGGCGTTCATCGGCAGTCTGGCTTACCTGCGCCGAAACAACCTGGAGTTCCTGTTCAACAAGAAAGTGTGGGCTTTTTCTGCACTGGTGAGCACTTCAGCTTTATGATTTATAACAACGAAATGAAAATTCAGGATGCACTTGGCCGAAAACCAAACATAATAAATTAATCAAATTTATTAATAATCAGAACTCAAATTGCTAAAACTGATTGTACAAACATTTAAATCGCACACAAGTAGGGATGGAACAATTGTTAGTTAAGGAAGATTACTGTATTTATAAGGTATTGTAGGGGAATTTACAGTTAAGACCCGAGGACCAGATATGTTGAATGAAGACCAGGAGTCAGAAGTGCAGTCAATAGAAGAAATTTTAGTGAAGTTTAGTTTGCAGTTTCATCAGCAGAAGCCAGCTTCAGGTCTCACAAGGAGTTCGTAGGCCGCCCCACATACAATAACATTGTTACAGCAATTATACTCTTACAGAGGGTGCTAACTACGTCAATGATGACGTTTAAATGATTCTGATTGGCTAAGAAAGAAAGAAAGCAAGAAAAACAAAACTAGTTATTTTCCACACAAGAGCAGACAGTCTGAAGCATATCTTCGTTGATCACATGGTTGACGGGTTCGTGACGTGACTTGTCGAGAACAGCAAGTCATTCCGTCTCCTGATGGTGCCAGTTAATCACCTCACCAATACAGACCATATTAATGCACACACACACATATACAGCTTCTCCAAGGCTGAACTCGGCTCAGGCTCCAACTATAAACCAAAACATTCTGATAACATTCTCTATCTGTTGAGAAGTGCTGACAATATTCATCCTTACTCGATGGAAAAATACAGAAGAGTAAAGAAAGGTTTTAATTAATAAAAATCCCTAACTTGATTATAAATCACTCTTTACAAATCATTCAAATAAGAAAGGGAAAAGAACATATGAAAAATAAGACAAAGAAACATATGAAAATTAAGACAAAGAAAAGAATATAGGTACAAATAAGAAAAATGAAAGAATATATATATACAAGCGGCAATGGATTTCCGAATAGTATCCTTCAGTCCCCCCTATAAGGCCAAATGTGTAGTAAAACAACACATCTGGGCTATCAATTAATGCCGCTACAAATTGATATATTCACGCTTGCTCTAATTCCGGTTAAAATTGTATAAAACAAAATATGTTTTCCCTTCACAGACTTAACTGGAACAGAATATCTTACAGAGCACAGAGTGTGTTATTGACCTTCAAAACAAAAGACATGGTTGTATAAACTGTTAGTATGAATCTTGGCTATTTTAGTTTATAATCAAATTAAATGGATTTAAAAATTAAATACATTTTTATTCTCTAGAAGCCGGAATAAATGGGAAAATAGTGTTACATTCCCAACAAAATCCCCACACCAGGTATTAGGTTAAAAGTGTCACGTCTACTGGTATAATCACCCATCATTGCATGAAAATATCAAGATATACACTTTGTTATTGTTGTTGTTGTAAATAAACCAAAAACAAAGCAATTTCCAATTCATTGTAGAATACATGAAATAAGAGGGTAAATCTATTTCACTACACCAATTAAAATCAAAGGTGGTCAAAATAAAAATAAACAATGAAAGAATAAATAAATCCCATAAAAATCCGTCTTAAGCTTTGAGTTTCTACTGAAAGTGTCATTCATTTAACAGGCAAATAGCATGTACCATCTTAATTGCAGGACATCTTAAAATTTTCTTTTTCAAAAACAGAAATAAAAAATGAAACAAATTCAAATAATCATTTCAATAATTATTTCCACTGAAACAAAATAATTTCACAGTATTCAAACCATGTTAACATTCCAAAATTCAAAATCAAATAATAATGATTTCCTTTAGTCAATTTTGTTCTCAGTATCTCAGTTTGTTAAACCTGCTTATGCGTTATGACCAAAATCTAAACCCTTTCATTGTCATTTGGCTCATCAGATACCATTAGGTTTGCTATCTTTCAAATTTGTTATAAGTTGAACAAGAACTGTCAGATTTTCATAATATATTAATTTAAAAGTGTTCTTAAATTGATCCAAATTCATATCTGAATTTTTCTGTTCATAACATTCATTTTATTTATTTTCATTTTAATTACTTGTCAAGGTATTTCTCTATCAAATGTTTAGACTTTCTGATCCCACAAATATTATCAGCATTGCCTCAAAAACAAAAATATGATATTAACTCAACTCAACCTTGTTTATAAAGCACTTTCAACACCACTATGTGGAAACCGAAGTGCTAACCAAATAAAAATTAATGAAAGCATAAATAAAGCATAATACACACTAACAAACGGCAGATTTCAAAATACTTTCAAATGCTATTGAAAACAGATGAGTTTTTAGCACACTATGAAATAAACCGAGAGTAGAAGAAGATTTATCAGAGAGAGATAGTCTTAGAGCTGCAACAGAGAAGGCCCAATCACCTTTGCATTTTAGGCGAGATCAAGGAATCATTAGTTGTAATTGATCTTTTGAACGCAGGGACCTATTTGAGTGATGCAGAATGATTAGATCTGAAATATTCTCTGGTTCTAACCCATGTAAAGCTTTAAAAACATATAGCAACACTTTATAATGAATTCTGAAACGTATAGGAAGCCATTGTTGTTAGATAAGCACTGGAATGTGTTCTCTCTCTTCGTAGTTAGAAACCTAGCAGCTGAATTCTGAACGAGCTGCAGGAGAGAGAGAGACCTGACTCACACAACAAAGATTGAATGGATACTTGATAATAAATGTGAGAGTCATTAGCATACAAATTATAATGAATGGCATATTTTTCAAAATCACTCCCAAAGGGAGCATATAGAGGGAGAACAAAACTGGCCCCAAATTGAGCCATGAGGGACCCCATACAAGAGAGGGGTAACGGATGAAAAGAAAGTCCCAGGATTGACTAAAATAAGTCCTATCTTTTAGATATGAGTAAAATCATTCCAGGGCTAAACCCTCAATGCCAACCAAATCTCAAAGACACTCAATGAAAATCTTATGGTCAACGGTATCAAATGACACAGTTAGATTTAACAGTAATGAAAAACGTGTGTTAGGCTAGAAACATACTGTAAAAAATCAAAAGGCTCTAATCAAGGTACAAAATCTTTCACCAAGGGCTTTAAAGGACCACAAACATTTATGTTGAAGTCTTTCAAAATTAAAAATATTGTCAAAAGAAGGGACCATAACCAATTAAAGTTCAGAGAACTCATTTATAAAATCCCCATTCCTGTTTCGAGGTCTATATATTAGGGCAGATAACAGATTTAGACGAATTCAATATTATTAACTGAGTTTCAAACCTTCTAATTACTCAGTAAGTAAATGTTCTGCCCTTGAGTTTATCGTTAAAAATATTACTTGTGCTTTAATCCCTAAGTAACACAGACAGTCTCATAGCTGCTGTTTCATTAACCCTTTGTATGAATGGCTGATCTAATGTCATGCATCCTCTTAATGGATGAAAATCAATAAAAACTTTTTATAAGTTTTATTCACTCTGATCGCCCACCGGCCTTTCATAAATATGAGGGTGCTCTCTGGATAATTTGGAGGGTGACTTTAGCCAATGTGTCACACTATCTCTGCCGTCAAGTCTTATAACGTCAAGTCTATAACACTCGGATCACTCATAGTTGATAGTATTTAAATTTAGACCCTCAGTTGAATTTAGACAAGGGTTTTAAACCCCATAATGGACGGCTATCTTCAGCTTCACAATTTCAACTTACACAATTGTTTAAACTAATCCAGAGAATAACTTGAAATTAACATCATAAATGACAAAATTAGTCATATTTACCACTAGCAGACCGAGCTGGATATTCAGTCCAATTAAAGCTCGTCCCATGTTTTGTATCGTCGTTTCATCAGATCCCATCAGAATTATCGGCTTCTGTATAGATTGTCAATTCACTTAACCCATCTGCAATGATCAAACTATCATTCCAGAGGTTAATGACACATATTCACACTATGGGGACATACAAAACTCACACACACTCAGACATGAATACAAATCGCTCATATTCAAGGTTTACTTCTGTTATTTATTCTACAAAGATTTAAGCTTTAAAATCTTCTCTAGGTTTAACTTATTCAGTTTAAAAGTGTGTTTAAAAATGTCTGTTTATAAAAACTTGTTTTTAGAAAAGTTTTCTAGGTTGTTTTATTTCCTTTATCAGTTTGATAACAGAGTGCCATACCCAGCCTCCACTCACAATCTCTCTCTCAGCCAACAGTTTTCCTCAGCAGTCTAAGACTGTAACTTTTAGGCAGAATGCAATAGTAAATTCTTGGCCATATAGAAACCTTAATCATTCACAAATTTCTTAAATGTAAATATTTAACTCTCAACTAGACCCATTTTGATAATCTCAAATAAAGTATGCTAGGAGCATTACTAAGTTTAGTTTGTTAAAAATTCACTTAACCTTTGTTATCCAGACCATCTTTAATCTGTAAAAACACTCTTCATCTTTAGTCACCACCATGTCTAACGACCTGCAGGAGTGAAAACTATGATAGAGACATATTAGTTCAGTTTCACTATTAATTTTCAGTTCTTGATATTATAAAGTTTTGTTATGGTCTCCACAACAACTGAAGGTCAGTCACATCATGTTCTCAGCCAGCTCTTGAAAGCACATTCCCATTATCTCTTTATAAACAACCTCTTCAGGGACTCCCCCTGGCATCTTCTACAAGTTGGGGACACTTGTCAAGGAATGCGGCTGCAGTGATCTGGTATGGAGGAACTCAGTTTTGGGGCAGACTTCTGCAATTTAACAGGTCCCCCCTCTGAAGGATGCTACTAGCCAACCACAGACATCCTCTCAACTCTCATCCAGTTGTCACAGAAAACATCTCCCTTCCCCTGTTTTTGGGTAGATGCCCAGGAGCGGCGGCGAACCTCTGCCTTAGGTTGTCCCCTACGTGGCCACTAGGGGAACTTACCCGTCATTGAGTGGACGCCCTCGTGCTCTACTGTTTAACCCTTTCATTCCCTTTGCGGATCTTCGAGTTTTCTTCAGGTTCAGGTATTCTCTGGAGCTTAGGGAAGGTGCATTCAAGAACCACCAGAGTTATTTCGACTGCCTGATAGTGTTCAAAACAGGGAGACCGGTTAATAACAGCAGTATGTTATCAGTAAAACCCATTAACATATTCAAAACAACAGCATAGCTTATTATCTGTGTTTAATCTCAGCATCGCTATCACCATTGTCTACTCCATCAGCCTTGTACCATGGTGGAGACTAAGATGAGACAAAACAAAAATTACTGGTCATAACAATTTAATCAAACAATTTAATCTCCCTTTTACAATCAGGTCTTCATTTTTATTTAACTTATTTAAATTTATTTTAAAACTCCTCTTTAAAGGCATTTGTTGAAACTTTTACCAACAAATTTAATGTGCACAATCATAAATGTGGAATTTTTAAAAGTTTTGAACTGCCTGTAACATGATTTCCTTTAACTTCTCTGTGTCTATGATTTGCACTGGAACACTTCCTGTAAATTGTTTATCACTGATGTCACAGACTGAGATAACAGCAGTTAGCTGACTTTGATTGAGAGAGAGAAACTCTGGACTGGATTCAAGGACTGGAACACTGCATTTTTGTAAACATTTAACATTTACCTACTTTATTGTGACTCTGGCCTGCTTCAGAAATCTTTGTCCAAAAATACGTTTTCAAAGAATTATAATTTTTATAGTTGTCTTTTTGCGAATTACATATTACTGAAACTCCCATCTTTTGAAGTCATTGTCTGTAATTTTACGCAATTTATCCTTATCCATTCACTATAAAACTTCTCATTACAAATCTTCCTTTCAAAAGAATTCCTTAAGACTTTAATCTTATTTTTGTTCTTTTCCAGACGAAAACGTAAACGTTGGTATATCAGACACTGATCTTCTTTTCAAATCTAAACACCAGAAATGTCACTTTATCACATCTAGCAGACATTTATATCGTTCAAGCTCTTTCTTTGCTCACAACTTTCCAATCACATTAAAACTAGGAGCATTTTCTTACTGAGCTCTGAAATTTTGCTTTTGAAAAGCAAAGCTGTGTACAGCCTTTAATATCTTCTCTTCTCCGTTTCGTTATTTTATCATGTCTTCCAACCTTATTTTTACAATCAGAATTAAAAACACAGACTGACCAAATTTACTTTGAGAAGCACGGAGCTGTTACAGCATTTAATCTCTTCTGTTTCATTATTTTATCATGACTTCCAACCTTGTTTTTACACTCAGAATTAAAAACACAGACTGACCATTTTCCTCCTGAGCTCTGAAAATTCACTTTGAGAAGCAGCGCTGTTTACAGCATTTTCTCTTCTGCTTACTTAACTAATCAGTAATAATCAGACTACTCAGTTATTGTTAGCCATATTTTAGTCAAAGTTAATACTCACCTGAAGTCATGGTAGGAAGAGATGGAGGCGGCGGTCTTTGAATAACACAGCTGTGGCTTCTGCGTGATGAAACCACAAAGTATACTACAAAAACACCAAGTCCCATATCCTGATCCAAACCAATTCGGATCACAAAATTTTCTCGTAAAATTTACTTTTGCAGGAATTGTTCCAGATGCATCCCAGGCAAACAAGTTAGCCCTATATTAATTCATATTATTTATTTTATAACTAACTAATGGTTTAGTCCCTAACTGCCTGAATCACTAAATTCGGGGTACCCCTATCTGAAGTGGAAGTGATCAAGTCAGGTTCACAGTGACACGGACCTGTGGAACCTGGAATCTCCTTGTGAGATTCTTCTGGATTCTAACCAGCGTTCCTATCCAGTGTTCTATACACTTTCCCTTAAAGACTTCCCCAAATCCCTTTTAAAGTGTATTAATGCGATGCCTTCCGGTTACGGCGTCCCTGGCATTTAACCAGTCCCATACGGATCCCAGCGACTATTACACCATCAAAACCGAATGATCATAAAAATCATAAAGCTGGTATAATTATTTGTACCTCCATTCTGGTTTTAAGCAGTTTCGGTACTCCCCACTCACTTCTGAGTGGAGCTCTCCCGATCCCCTGTCCAGTCACTTCCACTCAGACAGCCCTAACACTTTCTACCTTGTTTGTTGTTCGACCAGGGATGTCATCGAAGAATGAATTGCCCGCGCATTCTCCACCATTAACTGTAGGGGAATTTACAGTTAAGACCCGAGGACCAGATATGTTGAATGAAGACCAGGAGTCAGAAGTGCAGTCAATAGAAGAAATTTTAGTGAAGTTTAGTTTGCAGTTTCATCAGCAGAAGCCAGCTTCAGGTCTCACAAGGAGTTCGTAGGCCGCCCCACATACAATAACATTGTTACAGCAATTATACTCTAACAGAGGGTGCTAACTACGTCAATGATGACGTTTAAATGATTCTGATTGGCTAAGAAAGAAAGAAAGCAAGAAAAACAAAACTAGTAATTTTCCACACAAGAGCAGACAGTCTGAAGCATATCTTCGTTGATCACATGGTTGACGGGTTCGTGACGTGACTTGTCGAGAACAGCAAGTCATTCCGTCTCCTGATGGTGCCAGTTAATCACCTCACCAATACAGACCATATTAATGCACACACACACATATACAGCTTCTCCAAGGCTGAACTCGGCTCAGGCTCCAACTATAAACCAAAACATTCTGATAACATTCTCTATCTGTTGAGAAGTGCTGACAATATTCATCCTTACTCGATGGAAAAATACAGAAGAGTAAAGAAAGGTTTTAATTAATAAAAATCCCTAACTTGATTATAAATCACTCTTTACAAATCATTCAAATAAGAAAGGGAAAAGAACATATGAAAAATAAGACAAAGAAACATATGAAAATTAAGACAAAGAAAAGAATATAGGTACAAATAAGAAAAATGAAAGAATATATATATACAAGCGGCAATGGATTTCCGAATAGTATCCTTCAGTATAGTTCATCCAAAAATGTAAATTCTGTCATCACAAACCTATATGATTTTCCTTCAACTTCCAAACACAACTGAAGATATTATGAAACCTGAGATTTCTGATTTCTAAAACTTAAGATCCAAAAAATGTCTTAATGCATTGTAAAAATAATCAACCGAGAGCTCTGATCCAAATCTTCTGAAGACTGGCTTCATATGATGAACAGATTTAAATGTACTGTTACTCTTACTGTAAACACTTTAAACTACTTGTATCTATTCACACTATTTATAGAGTAAAACCCCATAAAATAATGCACAAGTGTGCAAATCGGGACACGCCTCTAGTAACACACATTGCATTGTGAACCATTCTGAAAACAATAGAAACATAGTGGTGAGTTTTACGTGGGCAAGAATTTTTCATTTGGTTTAGAACATGTAAAAATCTAGTTAACATGAACCTCTCTCTCTCTAGTGTTTTGTTTTGATCATGACATCGGGACAGATGTGGAACCACATCCGAGGTCCTCCATACGCTCACAAGAACCCAAACACTGGCCAAGTGGTTCGTTACACCCTCCTCCTCCTCATGTCTGGTTTTATATTTTTAAAGACCACTTGAAATGGCTTCATAATACTAGTTTTCTTTCCTGTGTTGATGCATTTCATATGGAGAGTCTCTTTTGTATAGAAGAGTTTGTTTTAAGTCATTGTTTTTGGTTGGACAAAAGTTGAATGCAGTTTCCTAGAAGAAAAAGACAGTAAATCTTGAACGTGAGCATGTGATGAGAGTTGATTGTGCATAAAATTAATATCATAGACTTTAAGCCACATAGCTTCAATTTCTTGTAGGGTTGTGTCTTTTTTAATCTTCTAAATGTTCCTTTAGGGTGTTATAACACCAAAAATAACTATTAAAACTCCAAAATTTGCAAAACATGATTATTTCCCTCCCTCAGTCAGAAAGGCCTGGTTTTGGTGTTTGTCAGTAAACATCCACTGTTATGATTGATAACATCACTGCACTGATTATTTGATTCCTCCGATCACGATCCCTCAAAGTTCTCATGTGTTCAGGTTTTTATATCGAATGATAATCCATATGTCTCTGTCTGATTTCAGAGTTACATCCACGGCAGCAGTCAGGCTCAGTTTGTGGCTGAGTCTCACATTGTTCTTCTCTTCAGTATCCTTCACAGCCACTGCGCTGAGATCCTGACCAGACGCAATGATTCACTGTCAGGATTTACTGAAGACACGCAGGGGAAAAATGAGCAATGGAAAGACGTGGACGGGGTTATTTTTGCAGCTGATCTTACTGCATATCGATTTGTAGGAATTTCACTTTCAGATCCAAAATGTATGGGAGGGAGAGTATTTAAATGAGTCATGCAAGGAGATTTGATTTGTGTGTTCGTCAATTTACTGGGATTTACACCATTATTTGCTGCCCAAAATAACGCTGATAGATTGTGTTGGTCATTTTGGGATTGATCCGGCTGTGTCACTAAACTTTCCTTTCCCATCCACGATTTTTTTCAATTTGTGCTCTCACACTAATTTGCCTTGTTTAGAAACTGGCTGTCAAAACATGTTTTTGGCAACCTGTTTACCAACCGAATACAGAAACGCAAATACGGTAATACCTTGAGATACGAGCCTAATCTGTTCCAGGATGTGCTCATTACTCGAGTTGCTCGTATCTCAAATCTTTTTCCCCCATAAGAAATAACAGAAAAAAGAAATGAATTATGTGCTAATAACAATAGAAAAACATGTTTTTAATTGCTATAGAGACATGCATTCATAACTCGTGCTGCTCCCAGCTTAATACTGGTGAATCACTTGTTGCCCCCGTTAACCCCCGCTGTAAAACCAAGCTGCCTCTAGTGGAGATCATATGCAATTACCCATAAATGAGGAGCTTGAGCTGCTCCGAGTGCTGGACACCTCTAGCGTCGGCGTCTGGAAGCTGCTCGTATCTCAAATATTTACTCGTATCTCAAAGCAAAAAATGTGCTAGAATGCTTGCTTGTATCTCAGAATACTCGTATGTCGGGACGCTCGCTCGTATCTCAAGGCATTACTGTACTCACAACTCAACCGAATACAGAAGCATTCTGAATATGCTCGCATGTCTTTATGTCTGGTTTGCACATAGTGTGACAGTCTGTCATGTCAATCATTCAGGCGTTACGAATGTGTTCCTGAACTCTGATTCAGATGCTGCGGTGACTCTTGGAATGGTGCTGCTTCATGAGGCCGCGACCTCTGACCTGGATATCGGGAAGAGGAAAAGTATGCTGTGAATTGAGCAATAATGCAAAGATTACAGTGAGAACACGTGTAACCCGTCTCGTGTTTTCTCTGCAGTCATGTGCATGGCAGGAATCGGGCTGGTGGTGCTGTTCTTCAGTTGGCTTAGGGCCAAATATCACGGATATCCCTACAGGTGAGATCATTAGACCAACAAACACAGTAATATCAATGCAAAGAGTCTGTGAGCATTAATGAAAATCCTTCTCTAATGCCAAAAAAAAGTCACATGAGTTAAAAGTTTCATTGAAAGTGTACATGAGTCTGATGTCTTAGTATTTGCTCCGCCCTGTTTGGCTTGAACCAAATGCACTAAACCAAAGATTTAAGATCTTACTGAGAGCATGTTCACCTTCAGTGGAAGACTAAAGAGTCTCATGATCAGTGTCAGAAATTCACCTACTGGTATGTTTGACCCAGAAATGTTTGATTCTTTTT
This sequence comes from Rhodeus uyekii, assembly GCA_037043235.1. Taxonomy (NCBI): domain Eukaryota; kingdom Metazoa; phylum Chordata; class Actinopteri; order Cypriniformes; family Acheilognathidae; genus Rhodeus; species Rhodeus uyekii. Next base: position 30,198 of record JAWRVZ010000148.1, read on the forward strand.
ATGCCTTGCCCACGGACCGTCAGATCAGCAGAGGGTTGTTAACAGAACAGCTATTGTCAGAATAAGTTTATTACTAAAATTGTCTACTCCTTAAACAGCGTTATGGTAGAAATGGATCACTATGCGTTCACTACGTGAGTTTCTTTCAGTTTTTCCCCCCTGCTTGGCCTAAAACACTGCGTTCGTGATCATTCGGTTTGAAATGTTGACTACAAACAAAGATTTCTCTCCGTATTTATGAGCTAAAGACGCTGTTTTTAAAAGCATTTTTAAAACCTCTTTCTGACCCCAAACCTTTGAACTATAGAATTATCATTTTGAAGTGTATTCATAACAGTGATGACCTCATTTCCTTTCTAACGTAAATGCCTTTTGTTTGTGTACAGCTTCCTGTTTGGCTAGATGAGGACCGGTGGAGAAGCTGTGGCAAATATTAATGCAAAAAGTGCCTTAATGTTTAAAATGAGTGATGGATTTGGTAAAGTTCTGCTTGACCCTGTATGTGCCTTCTTGCTTTTTTATATTACGGATTACATTTTAAAGTTTTCAATGGAAGTTTGTTCAGTTCTGAGTGTAGTCTAGGGTGACGGGTGTGAGCACAGAGGGTAAACTCACGCAGATACGCCTGCGAATGAGCTCTTATTGCTAATCAAATGTACAGTTTTGTTTTGAATTTGGTTGGGTCAAAATGCATAGATTCGGAAGACGCACAAAGGCAAGCAAGGTGTTTTCAGTTCTACCTCATACATGTGCATATCAAGTGTCCAAAGTCCACTGAAAGTGATTCAGAGACTCCTGAGGTAGAGTGTGAGGGGAGGAAACCTCAGGGGAATGAAAGTGTCTTATATGGGAGAGTGTTTGCTCTTGTCTTGCCTCAGGTGATGATTTCTGCCATTAAAAGTGCCTTGATTGCTCTTTGCATTGTTTTTCTTTGATCTATTTTAATTTATCATCCAAGTCACTCGGTTGTTCTTTTCAAAGTGAAATAATACAATAATATTAGATGCACCAAGTAATTATTGGTTTGTGGTTAAATTGTACCATGCTATCTGCTAAAACTGCAGTATTGTGCAGAATCTTTAAGTCATGGTGAAAGACCAATTCAGTGAACAACAGAGCCGTTTGTTTGAAATACTGTATCCCGCAATGCAACCTGCTCTCTTGACCTTCTGTTTCCTGTGAGGAAAAATCATCTGAATGTGGAGCTTCGTTTGACTGCTGAAGTTAAAGGTAAAAATGTAAAATGATTCTACACCAAAACATGACTAGCTTGAGCTGATTCAACCAATGGTGTGAGTTTGGGGCGGGGCTTATTGTTGAAACCAACCAATAGCAGATGAGGGGTGTGTTTGAAAAAAAAAAACGTAATTATATGTCAATAAAATTGGTTGAAGAAAATCCTTCTTGCAGTTGTATATCGGGTAAAACTTTATAAGTTTAATGAAGTATACAAATCATTTGCAAACTATTCATTTATAGTTCATAGCTTCTAAACTAGTTAAAACATAAATAGACTATACAAATTGTTAGTTCTTCATTCAAAGTTTTATTGTTTAATGAACTCGAATGTGAAGAGTTAGTGCTTTATTAACAACTGCTTAACGGTAAATAGTTCTCACTTTAGATTAGTCAATGAATACAAGAAAATCGCATTAATTTAGTGCGTTAAACAAACTTTATTGGACATTAATTCATATTCAATTCCTTACAGTGTTTACAAATACATTAAACTCCATCTCTCCCACACACACTTTGGGTTGTCATGTTTTATGGGGACTTTCCATAGAAAGAAATGAGTTCTATACAGTACGTATAAGTGCGTCATGACTGTAGATGACAGCCCTCCGCCCCAGCTTTGTAACATTTAACCCAACATTTACATTCTGATCATTCGGCAGTTTCAAGTAGTTGTAACGAGTTATTTTGGGTAAGGCTCCTTTAAGGCGGAGCGCTCTTTCACTCTTTCAAGTACAGTAATTAGGTCGGTCGAAGAGAGCGCGAGAGGGGAAGGAATCGCATGTATGCGGAGTGAGTTCTCACACTGTTTTCTTTTTCTGTTGCTCTATATTGTTTTCTTGTGTTTTAGTAACGCGATTGTGCGTGAAGCATAGTTTACAAACTGCTGTGGACCGTTCCTGATAATAAAGGACCCCCCTCCTGTGGAACATCAGTCGTGTCGTGCTTCACTTTACATTTAGGCGAGCTATCCGGCCTCTCCTAAAGAACAAACGCGTTACAAGTGGCGCCCGAACATTTTGTCTCTGACCTCAGATCGACTCGTGTGAGGATTATCTTTCGTTTTGGATTTATGGACATTTTTGCACACGTTGGACTTGGGAGAGGAACTCGAATAATTCGTGCACGGACACGTGAGATTCATTCGGACACGTGTGATTCACTTTAGATTCATTGGTTCACCGTCGATTCAACAAGACTGTTCGAGGGTTTCAACGGACAAAGATTCGTTCAGGTTTGAACACTGACTGTTGAATTCTTTCTGGATATCTTGTTTCGCAGTTCACCCTGTGACTGAATCACTGATTCGTCCGAATCTATGCTGGATTCGAACTGAAACCCCGTATTCAAAGCAGCATCGGAACTGTTCAACAGGTTTGCCCTGCAAATCCACATGTAAAAAAAAAAAAAAAAATGTTGTATTGTTAATGATCATTTAGGCTCATCCTTCAGACTGGTTTGTTGTTCCTACTGATGGTTTTTGATGAGGTTGATGTGAGTACAGATAATGTTGCTTCTGTCATTGTTATAATAACGTACAAGCAGTGGTAATTGTTAACTTTGTGGTGAAAATTGCATAATTTGCTTAAATTTGCATAAATTACTACATTTACTGCATTAACTGTTTTACTGTTATTTAATACAATGGCCAAATATGTGCATGGGTTGACAGATGTGACTGACCCAACTTCACCTTTTGAGTCTGAGCCTAGAAGGAGAGCACCAAAGCCGACTGTCTGCATGGAGACACAAGTGGAGTCGCTAAGAACAGAAGTTGCAGTGTTGCGTAAATGTTTGAAGGAGTCCCTTGACCTGCAAAGAGGTATTATTGATGATTACACTCAAAATTTGTATGCAACTGCTTCAAATCCCTTACCTACACACAATGATCCAATTACCTCTTCCACTCCATATGCCCGGGCCCAACCTGTTTACATGCCAAAACTTTCAGCGACAGCCATCGATTGCGACGGAGCTCCTGAAAAATCAGCTGAGATTTCTCAAACAACTTTACTGCTTAATAGCACTACTAGGGCATTGGCCTCGGTCTTGAATCAATCTAAACTGGAGCCCCCTGTGTTCAGGGGTGATGAAAAAGTTCAACCAGAGGATTGGCTTCAGCTTGTGGATGTATATAGAACATCGTTGGGGCTAAGCGATGCCCAGGTTCCCCTCGAATTGCCTCGTTTCCTTGCCAAAGAACCTAGAAAATGGTTTTCAGTATTGAGTGGACACATCACGGCCTGGACACAATTCTGCACCCTTTTTAAGAGTGTGTTCCTTCCATCAGACAATCAGGAACGCATCTTGAGAGGTATCCTTGACCGTGTGCAGGCACCGGATGAGCCGTTTCCAACATTTGTGGCACATTTATTGAGCGAATTTAAAAGGTTAAAGTCTCCACCAACAGAACAAGATCAAATTGAACAATGTAACACAGGTTAAATAAAGAGTTTTATTTAATTTGTGCATAAATTAGTTTATGCATATGTATATGTATATATATATTAGTTCATATTCACTTACTAGAAGTCAGTAAGAGATAAAAATGATTAAAAGAAAAAATATAGATATGCAAATTAGTCTAGGTTAATGCGCGGCGATTGACCAATGAGAGCTCTCTGTCATTTTGCGCCGTCCGTGGTAACGAGCATGCGCAATGACAGATGAGACAGCCTGAGGGAGAAGAGCAGACGTGATCGATCGCTCTGATCCAAATTGATTCATTCAGAGAGAAAAAACGTAGAAAAGTTGAGATTTTGATAATTTGATGCATGCGGAACAGGAAGTTCGCTGCATAGAGTGATATACTCCAGTAGGTGAGTCGGTATCATATAATTAATGATAAATAGGATCTATTACTTTATAATAAGATATAATTACTGCTATTAAACGGTAATCCAGTTGCTGTAAATTAGTTATTTTCTCTTGAAATTGTGATCTTTGATTAGAATAGTTGTAAATGTCTAACGCAAATCGCACGGTCATTTGTACATTGCAGTTCACGCCGCCATTTCACGGTCGCGCGCACCTGTAGTTGACACGAGCCTGTGTGAGGGAAAAATCTGTCAAAAGGTAAATAACTTTAACCAATTTTGTGAAAATGGTTTGTTATGTGACCTACTTCAGTGTGAGCGGTTTTAGTGAACCGCTTGATTATTTGTTAATTTCAGAGTTTCACCGTCGCCATTGTTGGCCAGGTGTTCATGTAAGACTGAGTGAAAGTTATTGACTGAGGTAAATTTATGTGATTTATATCAGTTCATGAAGAAATGGTAAATGTTATTGTATTATATGTTATTTTGGATATTTAATGTGGAGTTATCTTTGATGTGGATTTATTTTGAGATGTACTAAATGAATGTTCTGGTCTGTGATCAGGCCAGGTTTTTTTTCCTTGTTTCTTTTTTTCCTATTTCTATTTCTTTCCTTTTCCTCTTCCTCTTTGATTTTTGGGAAACGTGACACCCGAACGATCTTCTGAGATACCCTGAGAACTTCATATTCGATGGCGAGCCAACCAACCCTCTAGAGAAAAAATACGTTGTGGAGAGGACAACGATATCCTTTGAGTTTTTTGAGTCATCCCAACTCCAGAGGCATTGTAACCTCACAAGAACACTTTTTGAGAGTAACTTTATCTTTTATTTTATTCTATTTCTTTTTGACCGATCTGTAAATATATGTATATAGTAGAAAAATGAGTGCACTCAGGGTTTAACCGACACCGAGTGCGATGACGAATTGTTCGACATTCTGAAACGACATGGGTCGTTTGCCAAAACCGTGCGCATTAACGACAAAGAATCTGAGTTCTACCAAAATGTGATCATTGAGTACAACAGTGATAAAGCGTTGCGATCGCTAGTACCCAAATTGCCGTATACTCACCAGCTGTCAAGTGAACCTGATGTTAAGTGCCACGTGAGAGCGTTAGCAAGTGTGTTTACACAGCAACTGGGTAGCAGCATAACAAAGTCCTATCTGGACAGATTAAAAGAAATAGCGGAACTGAGCGGAAACAACTTTGAGTCTATACTGAGTGAAATGCTGTCACAAATGAGTGCTGACCTCCCATCAGAGCCTGCTGTTCCTGGTAGTACTGGTGACCACATCTGTGAAAAACCAAACTGGGCATCTCCTGATGGGAATTTCGACCCAATTCGTTATCCACCAAGTCAGATAGATGATGTACCGTCCCAACCTACCCCTATCAATTTGATTGATCCGACTCTTCGGGCGTCGTCCAAATTTCTCAACCCACCCGAGGTCCAAAGACTCGTAGTTGAGCATGTTGTGCGGAGCAGTGAAGTGGCTGCTCAAGGGCAGGTACAGCCCAGGCTCAGAGTATTTTCTGGTAAATGCCCCAGGCCTGGCAATGAGGTAGATTACGACATATGGCGTTCTAGTGTCGAATTCATTTTGAAAGATCCATCTTTGTCCGATTTACATGCATCTAGGCGAATACTAGACAGTCTCTTGCCGCCTGCAGCGGATGTTATTAAACATCTGAATCCTGAATCTCCTCCTTCCGCTTATCTCCAGCTATTGGACTCCGCTTTCGGGGCTGTGGAGGATGGGGATGAATTGTTAGCAAAATTCATGAACACGTTGCAGGATGCAGGTGAACGACCGTCCAGTTATCTGTATAGGTTACAGTCAGCTTTAAGTGCAACCGTCAAAAGAGGTGGTATTATCCCAGAAGAGGCAGATAGACATCTCCTAAAGCAGTTTTGCAGGGGCTGCTGGGATAATAACTTAATCGCCGAACTACGACTTGAGCAAAAGCGAAACAATCCTCCTTCCTTTGCACAGCTTTTGCTTATGCTTCGTACAGAGGAGGATAAACATACTGCGAAAGCAACTCGAATGAAACAACATCTTGGTTTTTCTAAACAGAAAGCGTTTATGCATTCTCAGAAAGCGTGGGTTTCGACTGAATTAGAACAAGACGAAGGTCCTAGAATTAGCCCTCTTGAAACTGAAACGCGTGAGTTAAAGAAACAAATTGTGAAGCTTCAGAGTCAGCTAGCTAATCTTTCAGTCAAACCAAAATATCCAAAGAAAACTTCACCGCGAGAGGTAAAGCCGGCACCACCTGACCAAAGGAATTCAGGGGCTGCTGCGAGTGTTGCGGTCAACAAGAAGCCAACTGATAGACCTAGGCCATGGTACTGTTTCGCATGTGGAGAGGATGGCCACATTGCATCGTCCTGTAGTTCTGAGCCAAATCCTGAGCTTGTCGCTACTAAACGTAGGCTGTTAAGGGAGAAACAGTTACTGTGGGAGTCACAGAATCCCCCCACTAGCTCTAATTTAAACTAGAGGCCGCTCCTGTTGCGGGACATACAGGAGCTGAGTCTAAATCGAGTGGTCCCATTGTAAACCGTGTCTTCAAGAAATGCCAAACTCCTAGGAACCAGAGTGCAAACCTACCTAAGGGTTTAGTTGGTGCTAGATGTGTCGCTGAAGTCAGCATAGCAGGTAATAAATGTCATTGTCTACTAGACACCGGCTCACAGGTCACAACTGTACCAAAATCTTTTTATGAACAACATCTTTCAAAACATCCGATTAACCCTCTTGACGATATATTAGAAGTCGAAGGCGCCAATGGTCTTTCCGTTCCGTACGAAGGCTACGTAAAGATAGACATTACTTTCCCTAAAGAGTTTTTGGGTGCGGCTGTGGAAGTAGCCACGGTAGCTTTGGTCGTTCCAGATGTAAAGTCTCATACCCAGCCTTTGGTCTTAATAGGTACCAACACTCTTGACATTCTGTATAAGCAGTTACTAACAGAATCCCCAAAGCACCAGCCTTCCCTGTTTGGATATAGGGTGGTTTTGAAAACACTTGAAACGAGACGGAAGCAGAACACAAGTGGTGTTCTGGGTCAAGTGAGATTAAGAGGCAACGTACCTGAGGTCATGTCCGCTGGTCAAACCGTCGTTGTGAAAGGCTCTGTTGCGGTACCGGGTAGAGTAGATAAGTGCGTAGTAGTAGAACAACCATCTGATCCCTCCTTACCTGGTGGTGTGTTTGTGAAGCGCTGTTTACTTACCCCTTCTAATGGACAGTCTCTCTGGTTGCCTGTGGTATTAAAAAACGAAACCGAGCATGACATAGCCATTCCACCAAGATGCATAATAGCAGAGCTACATGCAATTGAGTCCGTGATCCCCCAGTCAAGTGCTTCCCCCGTTAGTAAGCATTTACCTACTCAGGAGCCCAATTTCACTTTGAATTTTGGTGAGTCCCCATTACCACAAGAATGGCGGGACCGCATTTCCGCAAAACTCAAAGAAATGCCTGATGTTTTCAGTCAGAACGATTTAGATTTTGGGCATACACAAAAAGTGAAACATCGTATACAACTACACGATCAAACTCCTTTTAAACATAGGGCGCGACCGATCCATCCGCAAGATCTGGAAGCCGTTCGCAGACATCTGCGCGATCTTCTCGCCAGCAACGTTATTCGTGAGTCTGAGTCCCCTTTTTCTTCGCCTATCGTAGTGGTGCGGAAGAAAAACGGAGATGTGCGATTGTGCCTTGACTACAGAAAGTTAAATCTTCAGACCGTGAAAGATGCTTATGCATTACCAAATCTTGAGGAGACATTTTCCGCTTTAACTGGATCCAAATGGTTTTCCGTACTAGACTTGAAATCTGGGTATTATCAGATAGAGGTGGAAGAAGCAGACAAACCTAAAACCGCTTTTGTCTGTCCCCTGGGGTTTTGGGAGTTTAATCGCATGCCTCAGGGGGTTACTAATGCTCCAAGCACTTTTCAGAGGTTGATGGAGAAGTGCATGGAGGACATCAATCTCAAGGAAGTACTTGTCTTCCTGGATGATCTGATAATATTTTCTGAAACATTGGAAGAGCATGAAAGACGGCTGTTAAAAGTCCTTTCTCGGCTCAGAGAGTATGGGTTAAAACTCGCTCTTGAGAAATGTAAATTCTTTCAGACGTCCGTTCGCTATTTAGGGCACATAGTGTCAGAGCGTGGAGTAGAAACCGATCCAGAGAAAATACAAGCTTTAAAAACCTGGCCGAGTCCCACAAACCTTAAAGAGTTAAGGTCGTTTTTGGGCTTTTCGGGGTATTACCGCCGATTTATTAAAGATTACTCTAAGGTTGTGAAACCACTCACCGATTTGACTGTAGGGTATCCGCCGACTAGGAAAAGTAGTAAACAGAGTATAAACAAGGGTCCCTACCATAATCCTAAAGAGCCGTTTGGAGGCCGTTGGACATCAATTTGCGAGGAAGCGTTTCGGTCTGTAATCGACAAACTAACTACTGCGCCTGTGTTGGGCTTTGCAAACCCAAAACTAACTTACTGTCTACATACAGATGCCAGCACAAAGGGTTTAGGAGCAGCCCTGTATCAAGAACAGGAAGGGCAGATGCGAGTCATTGCATATGCAAGTAGAGGTTTGTCCCGCAGTGAGTCCCATTACCCGGCGCATAAACTTGAGTTTCTTGCTCTTAAATGGGCAGTAACTGAAAAGTTTAGGGACTATCTGTATGGCAGCCAATTCACCGTCATTACAGACAGCAACCCTTTGACTTACGTCCTTACTACAGCGAGATTAGACGCAACTAGCTATCGGTGGCTTGCTGCTCTGTCCACTTTTTCATTTAAGTTGCAGTACAGAGCAGGCAAACTAAACGCTGATGCTGATGGTCTATCAAGACGACCTCAAGAACAATTGGCTGAAAACCCCATATCTCAGAAAGAGTACGAACGAATTCAACAGTTTATGCAACACCATCTTATGGAAGCTGCAGATTCTCGTGACACTGCCAGTGATGTAGTTCAGGCTATCTGTGAGAAGCACTTAGTCAGACAGCCGACGGATGCTGGTAACGCTTTCGTTGAATCTCTTGCACTTTACCCTGATGCTATACCTGATAGCTACGAGCAGGAGGGTGATTTTGAGGGATTACCTGTTGTTTCGTACCTGTCAGGGAACCTCTGTGACGAGCAAAGGGCAGATCCAGTAATTTGTGAAGTAATATCTCACTTAGAGTCTGGAGAAAAGCCTTCACCAACAGTCAGGAAGGAACTCCCCGATTTCCCTTTCTTTCTAAGAGAATGGAACCGTCTTGAGTTAAAAGATGGCGTACTTTATCGGAGACGGCAGATAGAGGAATTAGTCACTTACCAACTCGTGCTACCTGAAAAATTGAGAACTTCTGTATTAAGCAGTTTGCATGACAGTATGGGTCACATGGGAATGGAGAGGACTCTAGACTTGGTAAGGTCTCGTTTCTATTGGCCGAAGATGGCTGCAGAAGTAGAGCAAAAGATCAGGACATGCGGTCGTTGCGTGAGGAGGAAGTCATTGCCTCAAAAAGCTACACCGTTGGTTAACATCCAAGCCACAAGACCTTTAGAGCTGGTCTGTATGGATTTTCTCTCATTAGAGCCAGACAAAAGTAACACGAGAGACATCTTGGTAATCACCGACTTTTTTACCAAATATGCTGTGGCAGTCCCAACGCCCAACCAAAAAGCAAGAACCGTAGCGAAGTGTCTCTGGGAAAATTTTGTTGTGCACTATGGGTTCCCTGAACGTCTTCATAGCGACCAGGGCCCAGATTTCGAATCACGTACCATCAAAGAGCTCTGTGAGATGGCAGGTGTTAAGAAAACCCGAACAACCCCTTACCATCCCAGAGGAAATCCTGTCGAACGCTTCAATAGAACCTTACTCGGTATGTTAGGTACTTTAGAAGAAAAAGACAAAGTTCATTGGAAAGATTTTGTAAAACCGTTAGCTCATGCATACAATTGCACGAAACATGAGGTCACTGGGTTCACTCCATACGAATTGATGTTTGGACGTCAACCCAGATTACCCGTTGATCTTGCTTTTGGATTGCCGTATCAAGATGGTCCGCGACAGTCTCATTCGGAGTATGTCAGGCATCTTAAAAACAATCTAAAAGAGAGTTATTCACTTGCGTCACGTGGTATGTCAAAAAGTGCAGAAAGAAACAAAGCTAGGTTTGACAAATCTGTAACTCATTGTTCTTTGGAGATTGGTGATCGAGTGTTAGTGAGGAACGTTAGGTTACGCGGGAAGCATAAGTTAGCAGACAAGTGGGAGTCTGAGGTGTATGTTGTGGTGAGTCAGGCAGCTGAATTGCCAGTTTACACTGTTCGTCCAGAGAGAAAGGATGGCCCTCTGCGTACTCTACACAGAGATCTGTTGCTTCCGTGTGGGTTTTTACCATCTCAAGAAGTCGAACAACCTACCCAAAACGAATCCATCTCAAGACCTCGAACGCGACAGAACCCTAAGGTTCCATCAATCGATGACACTTCTCTATTTGATCCCGAAGAAGGGAATTCGTATTGTGAGTACAGTCGTTCTCCACATATAGAGACAGTGCGATTCTCTACAGTTCATAATATCTGTACAGACAGGGAGACAGTGAACGCTGATTCTGCTAATAATGTAGCCGAACAAACTTTCTTGATCGGAGAAACGTTACAGGATGATCAGAATCGTAATTCACTTATTGAAGTCTTACCGGTCGATACAACTGGTGAACACTTACCTGTTAAAGTTCCTGACGCACTTGAACAGAGTAACTTACCTGATAGTAGCCAAGTCCAAGCTGTAGTGGATAATTCTGTTGTTGAAGTTGAAGTAGCCAGTGTTGTTGAAAGTGCAGATGTTCCTGAAATAGAAACAGAACGACAACCAGAAGATGAAGTAGAATCCGCAGACACCCAACCAAGGCGTTCTGTTAGACAGAGAGGAGAACCAGAGCGACTTACTTATTTTCAACCAAGAAACCCGTTGATACATGTCGTCCAATCTTTGTTCCAAGGTCTGAATTTGGCTTTTGTTAAATCTCTTGGTGGAGATGAAAATCTGAACGTCTTTCCCTTGCTGCCTAATGGTTTACACGGTGTGGTCACCAGTCAGCCAAGCAGAGCATGCAAAGGGACTTGCATGAATTTAGGAGGGGAGAATGTAACACAGGTTAAATAAAGAGTTTTATTTAATTTGTGCATAAATTAGTTTATGCATATGTATATGTATATATATATTAGTTCATATTCACTTACTAGAAGTCAGTAAGAGATAAAAATGATTAAAAGAAAAAATATAGATATGCAAATTAGTCTAGGTTAATGCGCGGCGATTGACCAATGAGAGCTCTCTGTCATTTTGCGCCGTCCGTGGTAACGAGCATGCGCAATGACAGATGAGACAGCCTGAGGGAGAAGAGCAGACGTGATCAATCGCTCTGATCCAAATTGATTCATTCAGAGAAAAAAAACGTAGAAAAGTTGAGATTTTGATAATTTGATGCATGCGGAACAGGAAGTTCGCTGCATAGAGTGATATACTCCAGTAGGTGAGTCGGTATCATATAATTAATGATAAATAGGATCTATTACTTTATAATAAGATATAATTACTGCTATTAAACGGTAATCCAGTTGCTGTAAATGAGTTATTTTCTCTTGAAATTGTGATCTTTGATTAGAATAGTTGTAAATGTCTAACGCAAATCGCACGGTCATTTGTACATTGCAGTTCGCGCCGCCATTTCACGGTCGCGCGCACCTGTAGTTGACACGAGCCTGTGTGAGGGAAAAATCTGTCAAAAGGTAAATAACTTTAACCAATTTTGTGAAAATGGTTTGTTATGTGACCTACTTCAGTGTGAGCGGTTTTAGTGAACCGCTTGATTATTTGTTAATTTCAGAGTTTCACCGTCGCCATTGTTGGCCAGGTGTTCATGTAAGACTGAGTGAAAGTTATTGACTGAGGTAAATTTATGTGATTTATATCAGTTCATGAAGAAATGGTAAATGTTATTGTATTATATGTTATTTTGGATATTTAATGTAGAGTTATCTTTGATGTGGATTTATTTTGAGATGTACTAAATGAATGTTCTGGTCTGTGATCAGGCCAGGTTTTTTTTCCTTGTTTCTTTTTTTCCTATTTCTATTTCTTTCCTTTTCCTCTTCCTCTTTGATTTTTGGGAAACGTGACACCCGAACGATCTTCTGAGATACCCTGAGAACTTCATATTCGATGGCGAGCCAACCAACCCTCTAGAGAAAAAATACGTTGTGGAGAGGACAACGATATCCTTTGAGTTTTTTGAGTCATCCCAACTCCAGAGGCATTGTAACCTCACAAGAACACTTTTTGAGAGTAACTTTATCTTTTATTTTATTCTATTTCTTTTTGACCGATCTGTAAATATATGTATATAGTAGAAAAATGAGTGCACTCAGGGGAAATTGAAATTGTTGTTGTATGTGATATTGTAAATTTCTTTATTTTGTTTTATTGACTTTTTTTAGTGAACCAAATAATATTTTTATTTCTAATTCAACCTTGTGTCTGTCTGTTTTTTTCTCAATTCAACCCGCTACCTCCTTGAGCGACCATAGATCTTCTGATTAGCCCAAATTTAAATTGTATTCTATTTAATGTATTATTATTATTAATCATTATTGTAATACGCAAGAGTAGTATCTGCTACACTCCACCAACAGAACAAGATCAAATTGAACTGATTTGCAAACATGCATTAGAACGATACAGGGTCGCAATTTATGGTACAAAGATCACGTCAGTCATTGACCTTGTAATGCGGGCGCATGAACTACATTCTGTTCTTGGCCCAAACAGCCGTAATGAGCCCCCGCTGTCAATGAAGGAACAAACACGGGAAATTTACTGCTTCAAATGCTCCAAACCTGGTTTTACATCCCGAAATTGTCCAGACTGCAACTTTGTGCCACAAGGAAGTATATTCCCTGCAGGTGCAGAGCAGAATTTTCAAACTGAACATGGAACAACAGATCATAGTCAGAGTGGGGAGAACCAAAGCGGTAACGACAGGGATGGACATGAAACTAAATTTTACCAGCGGAAGGGAAACTTCAGGGGAGGGAGGACATTTCACAGGGGCAATCCTCCCTCCAGAAGATAAATGTGCCCCAAAATTCACCAGTGTCTACGCTGGAACCGCTTGTCCTGGGTCATGTGGAGGACCTGTCGTCATCTTCATTCTGGAACACCCCGTTTATTGTCAAGGTAAACCTGTTCAACAAAGCAGTTGATGCAGCTCTAGATACAGGCGCCTCCCTCTCCGCAGTTCGGACAGACATTATTTCTGGCACTCCTGGAAGCTCTGAAAAAGTGCACCCCTGGCTGTCCCCACCGATTCAGTTAGCCAACAGAGCAACGTGCACCCCAACTGGCCTCATTTGGCTGAATATTGGTTTCCAAGGGAAATGTTTTTACCATAGATTTGTTGTTATTCCTGATCTTGCGTCACCGCTTATCCTAGGGATGGATTTCATGTTAAGAGCTGCAGTCAACATTCATATTCCATCCAGGACTGTAACTTTATGTGACGATATTGGGCCAGAGCCTTGTGAGCTATCAAGTGAATGGCTGGAGACGACAGGAGTAGGGCGCATGATGTTCTTGGATGTCCAAAAATCTGACTTGCGGGGAAAGGTTGAACAGGCATGCTTAGGACAGGAACAAAAATCCAAGTTTCTAGCCCTTGTGGAAGATTTTTGGTGCATGTTTGATGGTCATTTAGGCCATACAACTATGGCAGAGCACGTGATTGACACTGGTGGCGCAAAACCTGTAAACTTACCATCTTACCGAACTTCCCCCGAAAAGAAACAGATCATTGAGGGCCAAATAAAGCAAATGCTGGAGGAAGGAATTATTGAACCATCGTCAAGCCCATGGGCTGCTCCAGTTGTGATAGTTAAGAAACCTTGTGGAGAACCCAGATTCTGTGTTGACTACAGGGGTCTAAATCAGCTGACGCTAAAAGATTCATATCCCCTACCCCGTGTGGATGAATCATTGGACTTTCTGTCCAGAGGAAAATTCATTACCACTCTGGATCTGTCTCGGGGGTATTGGCAAGTGTCTGTTGAGGAAAAGTCTAGAGCAAAGACCGCTTTTATATCCCACTGTGGCCTGTTCCAGTTTAAAGTCCTTCCCTTTGGGCTCTGCAATGCCCCTGCTACCTTCCAAAGGGTCATGAACACTGTCCTCGCTGGCCTGATTTATAAATGCTGTGCAGTCTACTTGGATGACATAGTAATTGCTTCACCAACCTTTGAACAACATCTTGAGGACCTTGGGGAGGTTCTGATGAGACTTCAGACAGCGGGTCTTTCACTTAAGCTGAGTAAATGTCAGTTCTGTCTAAGCGAGCTCATATTCCTTGGTTACCGTGTCACGCCAGAGGGTATATCTCCAGACCCGGCAAAAGTAAAGGCAGTGACAGAGTTCAAAACGCCAAAAGACACTAAGGATGTCAGAGGGTTCCTTGGCCTCACAGGCTATTATCGACGCTTCATTCCTGGTTACGCAAGTAAAGCGGCACCTCTTTTCTGTTTAATCAGGAAGGAAACACCATTCTGCTGGGATGAAAATTGCCAGGCTGCAATGGATTTCTTGACAGAGTGTCTCACATCAGCTCCAATCTTGTGTTTTCCAAACTTCACACGGCCATTCTTCATACACACAGACGCTTGTGACTTGGGGCTCGGAGCGGCTTTAATGCAAAAGGATGATATGGGACGAGATGTTGTTGTAGCGTTTGCAAGCAGAGTGCTACACAAGGCTGAGAAACCCTACTCGACGCCTGAGAAGGAATGTTTGGGAGTGATTTGGGCCCTGGAGTATTTTAGACCCTATGTTGAGGGCCTCCATGTGACGATCTTCACAGACCATAGTAGCCTGAGGTGGCTGATGAACCGCCCAAACCTTTCTGGACGTCTGGCGAGATGGTCCTTACGTTTGCAGGATTTTGATTTCAGCATTGTACATAAGCCAGGTGTTCAAAACAAGGTCCCAGACGCTCTGTCCCGGAATCCAATTCAAAGCAATGCTACCCCAATAGACATTTTGCCAGATTACGCAATCATTGGGGGGATGGATCTCCGTAGTCTGTCCTCAGTCGTACTGGCAGACAAAGCACAGTTAAGACAATTGCAAGAGAATGACCCTGTGGTCAGTGGTCTTTTATGTGACCTTGAGAGCGCTGGTACAGGGGATGTGGAGGAAAAATATGTCATTCAGGATGGTTTGCTCTATGTCAGAGATCCCAAAGTGACTTGTGGACTACATCCAATGAAACAGCTCAAATTTTATGTGCCTACTTCCATCAGAGGTACATTGTTAAAATACTATCATGACCACCCTACTGCTGGCCACCTCGGAATTACCAAAACATTGGCAAGGCTAAAGTTTAGGTTTTTCTGGCCAAAAATCTCAGAGGACGTGAAAAGATACGTTACCTCGTGTACCATATGTCAGTTGACGAAGCCAAGTCAGAAGAAACCAGCGGGTCTGATGGTCCCAATCAAACCACAAAAGCCTTGGGAATACACTGGAGTGGACTTTGTGGGCCCTCTTCCTCGGACTCAGAATGGAAATGAGTACATTCTTGTATTTGTTGACTACTTCTCAAAGTGGGTTGAAATAAATGCAGTCAGGACAGCGACAGCACAAGTTGCTGCAAGTAAATTCCTGAGTGAAATCTTTGCCAGACATGGTACACCAACTTACCTGATTTCAGACCGTGGCACGCCATTTGTGAGTAACCTCTTTGAGTATGTGGTGGCTGCCCTGGGAACAGAGCACAGGTTAACTACAGCATATCACCCACAGACTAACGCTACGGAAAGGGTGAACCGTACCTTGAAAACAGCCATACGTGCATATGTGGGGGACAAACACACCTCATGGGACAAGTACATTCCTCAAATATGTTTTGCTCTTCGTACTGCATCGCATGAGAGTACAGGCCTGTCACCCTCAATGATGTTATATGGACGTGAACTTGAGACTCCACTTGATTTAGTCACTCAACCAAATGTTGATGGAATGGATGACCCAGAAGTGACCTATCCGGAGAACTTGAGAGCTTCCTTACGAGATGCACATGATCATGCCAGAGTGGCTCTGGAAGAAGGACATAAACGTAGAAAACGATACTATGACCTGAAACGGCGTTCAGTATCTTATGTTGTTGATGATCTGGTTAGAGTGAGGACACACCCAAAGTCTGAAGCGATGGCAAACTTTACAGCCAAACTGGCCCCGGTGTACTCTGGTCCATACAGGGTCTCAAAAGTGCTGTCTGATGTTAACTACAGACTGGAAAAGGTTGATACGAGAGAGGATGTTGGTGTGTTTCACGTTGTGAACCTTCAGCCCTTTCACTCATGGAGTACTGCTTTGCCCAATCGGACTCAGTCTCATAATTGCGAAGATGGACAGTTATTGGACGAAGTTGTCCCTATTGAAAACAGTACAGGGGAATCTGACGATGTGGACTTGAGTGTTGCTGGTGATTGGCTGACCGACCAACCCAAAGACTTTTTCCCAGAATTCCTACCTGAACAGACACTTGATGGTGCTATGTTTGCCGACACTGAGTGTTCTGACGTGAGACCTGACTGTGACAGTAGTGACCTGTTCCAGGGTACTGAACGTTATAACTTGAGACCAAGACAGAAACCCAGAATTACGTCTGACTGGTCAGTTAACAGGTGGACTAACCCATATCATACACATAAGTTTGATGTTGTGTAAGGGGGGAGAGAATAATGGGGTGTTAATTGTCACTGGTTGTTTATTGACATGTTAAAGGTTGGATGTTTTTGCAAAAGAAAAAAAATTGTATTCCATATGTGGGGGTTGCACACAGTCATTTTGTTTTCTTGAACTTGGGTACAATGTATGGACTAATAGGACTGTACAGATTGTCCATTGTTTTTTTGTTTTCTCGCCCTGTAACAGCTTTACAACTGTGGCATGTATGTATGGTTGTTGAGTGAAACGGTACTGTCCCTTGGTTGTGTACGGCTGGGGTCAGCCTTTGTTTAACGGGGGGGAATCTGTAACGAGTTATTTTGGGTAAGGCTCCTTTAAGGCGGAGCGCTCTTTCACTCTTTCAAGTACAGTAATTAGGTCGGTCGAAGAGAGTGCGAGAGGGGAAGGCATCGCATGTATGCGGAGTGAGTTCTCACACTGTTTTCTTTTTCTGTTGCTCTATATTGTTTTCTTGTGTTTTAGTAACGCGATTGTGCGTGAAGCATAGTTTACAAACTGCTGTGGACCGTTCCTGATAATAAAGGACCCCCCTCCTGTGGAACATCAGTCGTGTCGTGCTTCACTTTACATTTAGGCGAGCTATCCGGCCTCTCCTAAAGAACAAACGCGTTACATAGTTTAAAACACTGATATATTTTAAGCTTTAAATAGTCTATTACTTTTGAAAGAATCAGCCAGAAAGCACAAAGGAAATTATACTAAATGTTTATTATTGTTCTACGGATATAAGGTTTCCTTACTGTGACGTGTTTGTCAGTGGAGTTATACAATACATCTCTTTGCAATGTTTTTTTTTTAATTTCCTTTCTGAAACGTGGACTATAGACGAGAATACAATAGAATAGGAGCGTCAATGTGCAAGTGTCCATTACCGTGTGCATGTTACATACAATACAATAATACGATATACAATACCATGTGCAATACAAAGTACAGAAAGTTTGATTGCTTTAAACATAATATCATATTGAGCAAAATAAGCAAAACTATTGAAGACGGATAATCAAAATCTCTTGTCTCTTCTATTTACATTATATATATATTATTTTCTTTTTCTTTTCCTTCTCTTATTTCTCTTAGAATGACTGACATATATGACTATAACCTCAGTATTAAATCATTAATCAATATCTTGAATACTTATTTTTTATTATTATTAAATGATTCTAAATGATTTACATTTATAAACAACCATATTATTGTGTAATTGCTCTAATATTCTTCTGATGTCCGTATTATATTTGCCTATGCTAGGGTCTTAGAGGTCATCACGACCCATGGAATACGTGACAGTCCTTCAATTTTAGAAAGAGAACGAGTTATCAGAATGTTTTGGTTTATAGTTGGAGCCTGAGCCGAGTTCAGCCTTGGAGAAGCTGTGTATTTGTGTGTGTGTGTTAATATGGTCTGTATTGGTGAGGTGATTAGCTGGCCCCATAAAACTTGTTGTTCTCGACAAGCCACGTCACGAACCCGCCAACCATGTGATCAACGAAGATATGCTTCAGACTGTCTGCTCTTGTGTCGAAAATTACTAGTTTTGTTTATCTTTCTTTCTTAGCCAATCAGAATCATTTAAACGTCATCAATGACGTGGTTAGCACCCCCTGTTAGAGTATAATTGCTGTAACAATGTTATTGTATTTGGGGCGGCCTACGAACTCCTTGTGAGACCTGAAGCTTCTGCTGATGAAACTGCAAACTAAACTTCACTAAAATTTCTTCTATTTACTGCACTTCTGACACCTGGTCTTCATTCAACATATCTGGTCCTCGGGTCTTAACTGTAAATCCCCTACACTATATAAGACTAAAAATAAAACCTGTCAATAACACAAAGGTCAGTAAAAATTGGCCCTAACACTTGACATTCTGCCTCCCTCTCTTCTGAAATGATGGACACACTCCTGACAAACGGGTTATTCTTTCCCCTGAACACATCCCTAATCCTTATTGATGATCCTTATGATCTAAGGAGTACGTTTATATTCATATTGACAACTTTATTTATTTATTTAAAGTGGTCATGCTTGGTTTTGGGACTAGGCTTAATGTATTTTGTAAACATTTTAATAACATAATAATAATAAACTTTATTCTATATAGCGGCTTAAAAGCCACTTAAAAAATTCTGAACAAATAAAACACTCGCAAAAAAATAAAGCGTACAAAAAAAAGCATATAATGAAAAACAAAATAGTTTAAACCATAAAGAAAAAGCAAACCGAAGAGATATTTTTGTAGGTTCGATGCATAAATGCTTAGATTGTGTGCATCACAAATGTGCTCCAGGAAGAGAAAGCCTGTTCCGTACAGATCGCAGACGTGATGATGAGGATAAGACCAGGAAAAACATCCCAGGCTGAGCAGGGAGGCGAGAGAAACTGAGATGAGTAGGAAACACAGAGGGTGGGATGAGAGGAGAGCCTTCCTGGGAAGATGGGCTTGATCCAAGGGTCAGGGCTGGAAAATAGCCTTGCTTTGAAATAAATTCTTGATTGGGGAAGGATTTGGTGATGATCTCGAGGACCATGATCAAACTGGCAAAGGAATGGGATCAGGAGATACAAGAACAGGCTCAGAAACACCATCTGTAGGCATGACATGACCGACACGCGACTCTAAGGTGGGCTTAGCGGGCAGATTTGAGCACGCCATGACCAAATTACACTAAATCTTTATTAATGTTCAATAATGGCCAGAACAGAACAGCAGTGATCTCTGGAGAAACGGACATCCAACACACACCAGCTTACTGGTGGAGAGCTGAAAGAGCAATGAAGCTAATCAGTGTAAGGGGGAGGCTGATGGACAGATTTGGCCAGGGTGCCGGGGTTACACCACTACTCTTACGGAGAACATCCTGGGATTTTAAATGACCACAGAGAGTCAGGATTTTGTTTTAAGATGAATTGAATGTCAATGGTACGCGTTGAGATGTTAAAGAGTTGGTGGTAGACCGTCACATTGTCATTAACGGCTATTTTTATTACTCAGTGCCCTCAATGTGATCTTTAATTTATATCTGTTGAACTAAAAATTTTACTTCGTAAGCACAACCTGACTCACTGTTTTTGACACAGTGCCGTACATGTGATTGTAAATGCACCGCTGATCGGGAGCCAGTGCAAGGACTTCAGCATGAGAGTGATGTGTTCATGTCTCCTGTCTCCAGTCAGGATCCTAGTTGCAGAAATTTGCTCACATAGCAATATTTTGGGTTGGTTTTTAACCCCAGCAGGAAGTGTCAGGATCTGATCATCAATATCATAATTTTCCCGTATTCCTTGACTAATCTAAAGTGAGAACTATTTACTTGGAAGTTGTTAATAAAGCACTAACTCTTCACATATTAACTAATTAAACAATTAAACTTTATTACAGTGACTTTTTATGTATTGAATGTCTGTTAATGTATTAACTGCAGTTCAGAATACACTACACTACAGTTATAAAGTATTACCATATGTTGTGTATGCACAAAATTCATATAATAAATATGCATAATAAACACATCTGAGATCTGAGAAGTCATGGAATGAAACACGCATGAATACTTCAGATTATTATTTTTAATGAATGTCTGCTATCATGTAGTGTGAACTGTTTCACACACTTATTTCCCAGCACGTCTGCTGTTCGTCTCATCTGCGATTCAAAGCAAATGCCATCAGTGTAATTGTTTTCCTCAAATGATATTTTCCCGTCTGGCCAGTAGAGAGCAGTGCCGCCTCTCCGAACATCTCCAGACTCAAGAAACCATGAGTCATGGAAGAGAAAAGACCTTTCTGATGTTTTACCTTCCTTCTTTCACAAACCATGACTCTTGATGTAAATTCAGCCAAGTACCTTAGATTGACCAATACTAACATAATGAAGAGAAGACAGATGTTTAAATAGGATGCTGAACATGAATGATCATAGCAATGAAAAGATATACCACACTCACACATAATTATATGTTTAGATGGATGCATGCATATTTGTAAAATCAGATATAATCACATGGTTAGTGAAACTGTTCATGAGCTTCCGTATATTTTCATTGTTATTTTGCTTACAGTCAAAGACATCCCCAATCTTTCTCAGTTTTCTCCTTTTCTGGACATGTCTCAATCATCAGAGCTAATGATGGTGATTAAATGACTCACCTGAAGCAATCCGAATTGTTTCGTCTTTGATTGGCGAGTCTTAACAGGTGCTCACAGGTAATTTGCAGTTGCACATCCACATGTTCTGGTTGAGATGTGGGGGAGCCAATCAGGCCAGACGTTGTGTTTCAGTCCATATAAGGACAGGCTCGAGTGGTAGTGAGCAGTGGGTGTTTCCCGTGCTGAAGGCAGGCATTGTTCCTCACAGGCTCGCATTGGCAGATGTGTGGAGCTCTGCGTATGCCAAACAAACAGCCTCTATATAGTTACACAGTTATACACTATAAAAAGTCATCAGTTGCCTTAAAATGATTAAGTAAATAAACCTCAAGCGGGTTGTAGCTTCATCAAATAAATCGCAATCTTGGCTGTTGGTTATCTCAATAATCGGTTATCTCGGTGCTTTTTTGCAACCCCCGAGGACGTCAAGATAACCGTATTCCACTGTAAATACCCTTAAAATAGGATCAATTTACTTGAGAAGCAAAATTTAATATTTAATATTTAGCAATATATTATGAATTGTTTTGATTTGATTTAAGTTTATTGTCAGACAATTATTGTTAATAGAATTATGCTTTAAAAAAAAACAACAACAAAAAAAACATTGTAAATAGAAGTCAAGTTTCACCGATTTGGTTGATGGCGAGGCGAGGCGAGGATCTACACATTGTGTTCTTCATTTTGAACCAAGATCACAAACAAACACTCAAGACAATGAAACAAGCAGAACAACTGTGCAACACACAGCACCAACGGACAGGACTAAACACAGGGCTTCACAACTCAGGGTGTCACGGACTGAAGGCGAAGACGAGGACGAGGATGAAGATTCCAATGAAACTTTAATGATAACTGCAAAGATGAACGTAACAGTAGTGCATCCATACAAGTGTAAAACACAAACATGTGAATAGCACAAACAACTACCGACAACTGAAAGGTGGAGAAGGAGAACTAAATATACTAGTGATAATGAACAAATGACAAACACCTGTGATGATTTGTGACCATGACAACTGATGAGTGATGGAAGGTTCTGGAACAAAACAATAACATGTGAGCAAAACGACAAAATAAGAGTCCTGGAAGATAGTGACCGTGACATTACTCCCCCCCCCCCCCCCCCCCCCGCGGAAGGCGCGACCCCGCGCCGAAGAGAGACCAAAACAGGGTGGGGGGGTGGGCACCCTGGAGACCGGGGTGTCCAGAGTCAGGGAGGTCTCCAGGGTGGTGCCGGAGGATCAGGGGCCCTAGATGGCATAGCTCTCCATGGAGGTGTTGGAGGATCAGGAGTCCAGGGTGGCGCTGCCTTCCATGGCGGCGCCTGAGGATTAGGGGTCCAGGGCGGCACAGCCTTCCATGGCGGCGCCTGAGGATTAGGGGTCCAGGGCGGCACAGCCTTCCATGGCGGTGCCGGAGGATACGGGAACCAGGTTTGCCCAGGAGGCTCCGCCTCCTCTTTCCTCCGCCTCCTCGCGCTGACTCTGGCGGGCGGATCACGGGCGCTGGCTCTGGCGGGAGGATCTCTGGCTTGAGGATCTCTGGCTTGAGGATCTCTGGCTTGAGGATCTCTGGCTCAGGCGCTGACGGGCGGCGAGGCGCGGGAACAGGCGCTGACGGGCGTCGAGGCGCGGGAACAGGCGCTGACGGGCGTCGAGGCGCGGGAACAGGCGCTGACGGGCGTCGAGGCGCGGGAACAGGCGCTGACGGGCGTCGAGGCGCGGGAACAGGCGCTGACGGGCGTCGAGGCGCGGGAACAGGCGCTGACGGGCGTCGAGGCGCGGGAACAGGCGCTGACGGGCGTCGAGGCGCGGGAACAGGCTCTGGCAGACGAGCGGCACGAGCTGACACTGGTAGATGAGCGGCAGGAACTGGCGCTGGCTGACGAGCGGTGATTGCTGGCGCTGGCTGACGAGCGGTGATTGCTGGCGCTGGCTGACGAGCGGTGATTGCTGGCGCTGGCTGACGAGCGGTGATTGCTGGCGCTGGCTGATGAGTCGCGGGCTTGGACCGCTGTCTTTGTTTACGCCGTCGGCACGAGGACGCAGTTGCGAGACTCGGGAGCGCTGACTTGAAGAACTCCTCAACCTCGTAGTCAGAACCATTGAGCCACAAGATCAAGCTTAAATTCTCCCTCAATGACGTCTCCTGTCCCCCAAGGGTCCGAATTACCTCTGCGTCGAGCCCCCTCTCGAAGAGCGAGTTTAGCAATGCGTCATTCCAGCTCACCCGGTGGGATAGCTTGACGAATTCCTCCATATACCACTCCAAGGGACGGCCCTGTTGCCGCAGAGTCTGTAACTGCAGTTCTGCTTGACGGCGTAGAAAAAATTCCATCTTTTCCTTTTCCTTTTCTTTTCCTTTTCCACAGTCGTTCTGGGGTGACTAAACCCGGTCGGTAGTTCTGTCACGGACTGAAGGCGAAGACGAGGACGAGGATGAAGATTCCAATGAAACTTTAATGATAACTGCAAAGATGAACGTAACAGTAGTGCATCCATACAAGTGTAAAACACAAACATGTGAATAGCACAAACAACTACCGACAACTGAAAGGTGAAGGAGAACTAAATATACTAGTGATAATGAACAAAAGACAAACACCTGTGATGATTTGTGACCATGACAACTGATGAGTGACGGAAGGTTCTGGAACAAAACAATAACATGTGAGCAAAACGACAAAATAAGAGTCCTGGAAGATAGTGACCGTGACACAGGGATTGACAAGACACACCTCAGCATAATTAGTAACCATGGAAACAGAAAGAAAGCAACGCAGGCAGCGACCCAAAAACAGAAACAAAAACTCACCCAACACCAAACCTCAAGACAAGGTTTCTCTATTTTTAATAGAAAAGCACACATTTTTGCATTGCAAAGTCTATAAAAGGTTTGACATGTTGGGGTCCAAATGTAAAAAGTAGTTTTCCATAAAATTACCTTAATTTTTTGTTATCTTAGCATAAAAAACGTTCTCTTTTATTTTCCTAAAATGTAATTTTATTGTGAGAATATCGGCATCATAAATATAATAATTGCCTGTTATATATACACAAGTTTTGCTGGAGTCTGAACAATCAACACAGAAAAATGGAGTTTACATCACAATAAATGTAAGTTGTGCTCAAGAGACAACAAAATTTTTAAACTTTAAAAAAAAAAAAGGCGTGGAAACCCGCCGCCTTGAAAAGATTAAGTAATAAACGTCATGCGTAATTGAAAAAACAGGTTATGTGAACTTGAAAATTCCACAACTTACTGTTTTCAAATACGCTTGAGGTTTATTTACTTAATCATTTTAAGGCAATGTCTTTTTATGGTGAGCCAACTGATGACTTTTTATAGTGTATAACTGTGTAACTATATAGAGGCTGTTTGTTTGGCATACGCAGAGCTCCACACATCTGCCAATGCGAGCCTGTGAGGAACAATGCCTGCCTTCAGCACGGGAAACACCCACTGCTCACTACCACTCGAGCCTGTCCTTATATGGACTGAAACACAACGTCTGGCCTGATTGGCTCCCCCACATCTCAACCAGAACATGTGGATGTGCAACTGCAAATTACCTGTGAGCACCTGTTAAGACTCGCCAATCAAAGACGAAACAATTCGGATTGCTTCAGGTGAGTCATTT
Source organism: Rhodeus uyekii (assembly GCA_037043235.1). Classification (NCBI taxonomy): domain Eukaryota; kingdom Metazoa; phylum Chordata; class Actinopteri; order Cypriniformes; family Acheilognathidae; genus Rhodeus; species Rhodeus uyekii. Next base: position 54,878 of record JAWRVZ010000148.1, read on the forward strand.
AATCACCATCATTAGCTCTGATGATTGAGACATGTCCAGAAAAGGAGAAAACTGAGAAAGATTGGGGATGTCTTTGACTGTAAGCAAAATAACAATGAAAATATACGGAAGCTCATGAACAGTTTCACTAACCATGTGATTATATCTGATTTTACAAATATGCATGCATCCATCTAAACATATAATTATGTGTGAGTGTGGTATATCTTTTCATTGCTATGATCATTCATGTTCAGCATCCTATTTAAACATCTGTCTTCTCTTCATTATGTTAGTATTGGTCAATCTAAGGTACTTGGCTGAATTTACATCAAGAGTCATGGTTTGTGAAAGAAGGAAGGTAAAACATCAGAAAGGTCTTTTCTCTTCCATGACTCATGGTTTCTTGAGTCTGGAGATGTTCGGAGAGGCGGCACTGCTCTCTACTGGCCAGACGGGAAAATATCATTTGAGGAAAACAATTACACTGATGGCATTTGCTTTGAATCGCAGATGAGACGAACAGCAGACGTGCTGGGAAATAAGTGTGTGAAACAGTTCACACTACATGATAGCAGACATTCATTAAAAATAATAATCTGAAGTATTCATGCGTGTTTCATTCCATGACTTCTCAGATCTCAGATGTGTTTATTATGCATATTTATTATATGAATTTTGTGCATACACAACATATGGTAATACTTTATAACTGTAGTGTAGTGTATTCTGAACTGCAGTTAATACATTAACAGACATTCAATACATAAAAAGTCACTGTAATAAAGTTTAATTGTTTAATTAGTTAATATGTGAAGAGTTAGTGCTTTATTAACAACTTCCAAGTAAATAGTTCTCACTTTAGATTAGTCAAGGAATACGGGAAAATTATGATATTGATGATCAGATCCTGACACTTCCTGCTGGGGTTAAAAACCAACCCAAAATATTGCTATGTGAGCAAATTTCTGCAACTAGGATCCTGACTGGAGACAGGAGACATGAACACATCACTCTCATGCTGAAGTCCTTGCACTGGCTCCCGATCAGCGGTGCATTTACAATCACATGTACGGCACTGTGTCAAAAACAGTGAGTCAGGTTGTGCTTACGAAGTAAAATTTTTAGTTCAACAGATATAAATTAAAGATCACATTGAGGGCACTGAGTAATAAAAATAGCCGTTAATGACAATGTGACGGTCTACCACCAACTCTTTAACATCTCAACGCGTACCATTGACATTCAATTCATCTTAAAACAAAATCCTGACTCTCTGTGGTCATTTAAAATCCCAGGATGTTCTCCGTAAGAGTAGTGGTGTAACCCCGGCACCCTGGCCAAATCTGTCCATCAGCCTCCCCCTTACACTGATTAGCTTCATTGCTCTTTCAGCTCTCCACCAGTAAGCTGGTGTGTGTTGGATGTCCGTTTCTCCAGAGATCACTGCTGTTCTGTTCTGGCCATTATTGAACATTAATAAAGATTTAGTGTAATTTGGTCATGGCGTGCTCAAATCTGCCCGCTAAGCCCACCTTAGAGTCGCGTGTCGGTCATGTCATGCCCACAGATGGTGTTTCTGAGCCTGTTCTTGTATCTCCTGATCCCATTCCTTTGCCAGTTTGATCATGGTCCTCGAGATCATCACCAAATCCTTCCCCAATCAAGAATTTATTTCAAAGCAAGGCTATTTTCCAGCCCTGACCCTTGGATCAAGCCCATCTTCCCAGGAAGGCTCTCCTCTCATCCCACCCTCTGTGTTTCCTACTCATCTCAGTTTCTCTCGCCTCCCTGCTCAGCCTGGGATGTTTTTCCTGGTCTTATCCTCATCATCACGTCTGCGATCTGTACGGAACAGGCTTTCTCTTCCTGGAGCACATTTGTGATGCACACAATCTAAGCATTTATGCATCGAACCTACAAAAATATCTCTTCGGTTTGCTTTTTCTTTATGGTTTAAACTATTTTGTTTTTCATTATATGCTTTTTTTTGTACGCTTTATTTTTTTGCGAGTGTTTTATTTGTTCAGAATTTTTTAAGTGGCTTTTAAGCCGCTATATAGAATAAAGTTTATTATTATTATGTTATTAAAATGTTTACAAAATACATTAAGCCTAGTCCCAAAACCAAGCATGACCACTTTAAATAAATAAATAAAGTTGTCAATATGAATATAAACGTACTCCTTAGATCATAAGGATCATCAATAAGGATTAGGGATGTGTTCAGGGGAAAGAATAACCCGTTTGTCAGGAGTGTGTCCATCATTTCAGAAGAGAGGGAGGCAGAATGTCAAGTGTTAGGGCCAATTTTTACTGACCTTTGTGTTATTGACAGGTTTTATTTTTAGTCTTATATAGTGTAGGGGATTTACAGTTAAGACCCGAGGACCAGATATGTTGAATGAAGACCAGGTGTCAGAAGTGCAGTAAATAGAAGAAATTTTAGTGAAGTTTAGTTTGCAGTTTCATCAGCAGAAGCTTCAGGTCTCACAAGGAGTTCGTAGGCCGCCCCAAATACAATAACATTGTTACAGCAATTATACTCTAACAGGGGGTGCTAACCACGTCATTGATGACGTTTAAATGATTCTGATTGGCTAAGAAAGAAAGATAAACAAAACTAGTAATTTTCGACACAAGAGCAGACAGTCTGAAGCATATCTTCGTTGATCACATGGTTGGCGGGTTCGTGACGTGGCTTGTCGAGAACAACAAGTTTTATGGGGCCAGCTAATCACCTCACCAATACAGACCATATTAACACACACACACAAATACACAGCTTCTCCAAGGCTGAACTCGGCTCAGGCTCCAACTATAAACCAAAACATTCTGATAACTCGTTCTCTTTCTAAAATTGAAGGACTGTCACGTATTCCATGGGTCGTGATGACCTCTAAGACCCTAGCATAGGCAAATATAATACGGACATCAGAAGAATATTAGAGCAATTACACAATAATATGGTTGTTTATAAATGTAAATCATTTAGAATCATTTAATAATAATAAAAAATAAGTATTCAAGATATTGATTAATGATTTAATACTGAGGTTATAGTCATATATGTCAGTCATTCTAAGAGAAATAAGAGAAGGAAAAGAAAAAGAAAATAATATATATATAATGTAAATAGAAGAGACAAGAGATTTTGATTATCCGTCTTCAATAGTTTTGCTTATTTTGCTCAATATGATATTATGTTTAAAGCAATCAAACTTTCTGTACTTTGTATTGCACATGGTATTGTATATCGTATTATTGTATTGTATGTAACATGCACACGGTAATGGACACTTGCACATTGACGCTCCTATTCTATTGTATTCTCGTCTATAGTCCACGTTTCAGAAAGGAAATAAAAAAAAAAACATTGCAAAGAGATGTATTGTATAACTCCACTGACAAACACGTCACAGTAAGGAAACCTTATATCCGTAGAACAATAATAAACATTTAGTATAATTTCCTTTGTGCTTTCTGGCTGATTCTTTCAAAAGTAATAGACTATTTAAAGCTTAAAATATATCTCAGTGTTTTAAACTACTTGAAACTGCCGAATGATCAGAATGTAAATGTTGGGTTAAATGTTACAAAGCTGGGGCGGAGGGCTGTCATCTACAGTCATGACGCACTTATACGTACTGTATAAAACTCATTTCTTTCTATGGAAAGTCCCCATAAAACAATAATAAGACATAAAACATAAGACAACCCAAAGTGTGTGTGGGAGAGATGGAGTTTAATGTATTTGTAAACACTGTAAGGAATTGAATTTGAATTAATGTCCAATAAAGTTTGTTTAACGCACTAAATTAATGCGATTTTCTTGTATTCATTGACTAATCTAAAGTGAGAACTATTTACCGTTAAGCAGTTGTTAATAAAGCACTAACTCTTCACATTCGAGTTCATTAAACAATAAAACTTTGAATGAAGAACTAACAATTTGTATAGTCTATTTATGTTTTAACTAGTTTAGAAGCTATGAACTATAAATGAATAGTTTGCAAATGATTTGTATACTTCATTAAACTTATAAAGTTTTACCCGATATACAACTGCAAGAAGGATTTTCTTCAACCAATTTTATTGACATATAATTACGTTTTTTTTTTTCAAACACACCCCTCATCTGCTATTGGTTGGTTTCAACAATAAGCCCCGCCCCAAACTCACACCATTGGTTGAATCAGCTCAAGCTAGTCATGTTTTGGTGTAGAATCATTTTACATTTTTACCTTTAACTTCAGCAGTCAAACGAAGCTCCACATTCAGATGATTTTTCCTCACAGGAAACAGAAGGTCAAGAGAGCAGGTTGCATTGCGGGATACAGTATTTCAAACAAACGGCTCTGTTGTTCACTGAATTGGTCTTTCACCATGACTTAAAGATTCTGCACAATACTGCAGTTTTAGTAGATAGCATGGTACAATTTAACCACAAACCAATAATTACTTGGTGCATCTAATATTATTGTATTATTTCACTTTGAAAAGAACAACCGAGTGACTTGGATGATAAATTAAAATAGATCAAAGAAAAACAATGCAAAGAGCAATCAAGGCACTTTTAATGGCAGAAATCATCACCTGAGGCAAGACAAGAGCAAACACTCTCCCATATAAGACACTTTCATTCCCCTGAGGTTTCCTCCCCTCACACTCTACCTCAGGACTCTCTGAATCACTTTCAATGGACTTTGGACACTTGATATGCACATGTATGAGGTAGAACTGAAAACACCTTGCTTGCCTTTGTGCGTCTTCCGAATCTATGCATTTTGACCCAACCAAATTCAAAACAAAACTGTACATTTGATTAGCAATAAGAGCTCATTCGCAGGCGTATCTGCGTGAGTTTACCCTCTGTGCTCACACCCGTCACCCTAGACTACACTCAGAACTGAACAAACTTCCATTGAAAACTTTAAAATGTAATCCGTAATATAAAAAAGCAAGAAGGCACATACAGGGTCAAGCAGAACTTTACCAAATCCATCACTCATTTTAAACATTAAGGCACTTTTTGCATTAATATTTGCCACAGCTTCTCCACCGGTCCTCATCTAGCCAAACAGGAAGCTGTACACAAACAAAAGGCATTTACGTTAGAAAGGAAATGAGGTCATCACTGTTATGAATACACTTCAAAATGATAATTCTATAGTTCAAAGGTTTGGGGTCAGAAAGAGGTTTTAAAAATGCTTTTAAAAACAGCGTCTTTAGCTCATAAATACGGAGAGAAATCTTTGTTTGTAGTCAACATTTCAAACCGAATGATCACGAACGCAGTGTTTTAGGCCAAGCAGGGGGGAAAAACTGAAAGAAACTCACGTAGTGAACGCATAGTGATCCATTTCTACCATAACGCTGTTTAAGGAGTAGACAATTTTAGTAATAAACTTATTCTGACAATAGCTGTTCTGTTAACAACCCTCTGCTGATCTGACGGTCCGTGGGCAAGGCATAAAAAGAATCAAACATTTCTGGGTCAAACATACCAGTAGGTGAATTTCTGACACTGATCATGAGACTCTTTAGTCTTCCACTGAAGGTGAACATGCTCTCAGTAAGATCTTAAATCTTTGGTTTAGTGCATTTGGTTCAAGCCAAACAGGGCGGAGCAAATACTAAGACATCAGACTCATGTACACTTTCAATGAAACTTTTAACTCATGTGACTTTTTTTTGGCATTAGAGAAGGATTTTCATTAATGCTCACAGACTCTTTGCATTGATATTACTGTGTTTGTTGGTCTAATGATCTCACCTGTAGGGATATCCGTGATATTTGGCCCTAAGCCAACTGAAGAACAGCACCACCAGCCCGATTCCTGCCATGCACATGACTGCAGAGAAAACACGAGACGGGTTACACGTGTTCTCACTGTAATCTTTGCATTATTGCTCAATTCACAGCATACTTTTCCTCTTCCCGATATCCAGGTCAGAGGTCGCGGCCTCATGAAGCAGCACCATTCCAAGAGTCACCGCAGCATCTGAATCAGAGTTCAGGAACACATTCGTAACGCCTGAATGATTGACATGACAGACTGTCACACTATGTGCAAACCAGACATAAAGACATGCGAGCATATTCAGAATGCTTCTGTATTCGGTTGAGTTGTGAGTACAGTAATGCCTTGAGATACGAGCGAGCGTCCCGACATACGAGTATTCTGAGATACAAGCAAGCATTCTAGCACATTTTTTGCTTTGAGATACGAGTAAATATTTGAGATACGAGCAGCTTCCAGACGCCGACGCTAGAGGTGTCCAGCACTCGGAGCAGCTCAAGCTCCTCATTTATGGGTAATTGCATATGATCTCCACTAGAGGCAGCTTGGTTTTACAGCGGGGGTTAACGGGGGCAACAAGTGATTCACCAGTATTAAGCTGGGAGCAGCACGAGTTATGAATGCATGTCTCTATAGCAATTAAAAACATGTTTTTCTATTGTTATTAGCACATAATTCATTTCTTTTTTCTGTTATTTCTTATGGGGGAAAAAGATTTGAGATACGAGCAACTCGAGTAATGAGCACATCCTGGAACAGATTAGGCTCGTATCTCAAGGTATTACCGTATTTGCGTTTCTGTATTCGGTTGGTAAACAGGTTGCCAAAAACATGTTTTGACAGCCAGTTTCTAAACAAGGCAAATTAGTGTGAGAGCACAAATTGAAAAAAATCGTGGATGGGAAAGGAAAGTTTAGTGACACAGCCGGATCAATCCCAAAATGACCAACACAATCTATCAGCGTTATTTTGGGCAGCAAATAATGGTGTAAATCCCAGTAAATTGACGAACACACAAATCAAATCTCCTTGCATGACTCATTTAAATACTCTCCCTCCCATACATTTTGGATCTGAAAGTGAAATTCCTACAAATCGATATGCAGTAAGATCAGCTGCAAAAATAACCCCGTCCACGTCTTTCCATTGCTCATTTTTCCCCTGCGTGTCTTCAGTAAATCCTGACAGTGAATCATTGCGTCTGGTCAGGATCTCAGCGCAGTGGCTGTGAAGGATACTGAAGAGAAGAACAATGTGAGACTCAGCCACAAACTGAGCCTGACTGCTGCCGTGGATGTAACTCTGAAATCAGACAGAGACATATGGATTATCATTCGATATAAAAACCTGAACACATGAGAACTTTGAGGGATCGTGATCGGAGGAATCAAATAATCAGTGCAGTGATGTTATCAATCATAACAGTGGATGTTTACTGACAAACACCAAAACCAGGCCTTTCTGACTGAGGGAGGGAAATAATCATGTTTTGCAAATTTTGGAGTTTTAATAGTTATTTTTGGTGTTATAACACCCTAAAGGAACATTTAGAAGATTAAAAAAGACACAACCCTACAAGAAATTGAAGCTATGTGGCTTAAAGTCTATGATATTAATTTTATGCACAATCAACTCTCATCACATGCTCACGTTCAAGATTTACTGTCTTTTTCTTCTAGGAAACTGCATTCAACTTTTGTCCAACCAAAAACAATGACTTAAAACAAACTCTTCTATACAAAAGAGACTCTCCATATGAAATGCATCAACACAGGAAAGAAAACTAGTATTATGAAGCCATTTCAAGTGGTCTTTAAAAATATAAAACCAGACATGAGGAGGAGGAGGGTGTAACGAACCACTTGGCCAGTGTTTGGGTTCTTGTGAGCGTATGGAGGACCTCGGATGTGGTTCCACATCTGTCCCGATGTCATGATCAAAACAAAACACTAGAGAGAGAGAGGTTCATGTTAACTAGATTTTTACATGTTCTAAACCAAATGAAAAATTCTTGCCCACGTAAAACTCACCACTATGTTTCTATTGTTTTCAGAATGGTTCACAATGCAATGTGTGTTACTAGAGGCGTGTCCCGATTTGCACACTTGTGCATTATTTTATGGGGTTTTACTCTATAAATAGTGTGAATAGATACAAGTAGTTTAAAGTGTTTACAGTAAGAGTAACAGTACATTTAAATCTGTTCATCATATTGTTACGTCCAGAGACGTATTATTTTTCTGTTGCACGTCTCTGTGTTTTGCTGTGTTCCCTTGCTCTTCTCTTGGCTCCTCCCCCTTGTCTATCCACAGGATACCTAATCACACCACCTGAACCTGATTATCCAGGAGGGAAGCTGTCTATATAAACCTTGCAGTATCCTGAGAGGGAGGGGAAGACATAGAAGCTTTGTTGAGAGCTCACTTCCCCCAGAGTTGATGTGTGTACACGGTTGTTGTTTGCTGTTGTTGATTTTGCACAGGTTGAGACTGTGTACATCCATTTTCTTTTGTCAAAGTGCTTTATTTTCTTGTTTGTCATTAGTTATATCATTTGGGTATCATTTTCTTTGGTACACGGGAACTGTAGGAAGGTGGGTGCCATTTTGTTTTGTAAACTCTTTTCTCCTGTTTTTGACTTTAGTTAGGGAGTTAGTGTAAATGCTTGTATTTTGTTTCTTTTTCCTTTGTAGGGTTAGGAAGAAGGTTAACTCCCAGTTAGATCACCTGTTTTGTTTATTGTTTTGGCCTTTACCCCCTTCTGAAGAAATTGTTCCTTCTAAGTTGTATTGTTTTTTTGTGATCAATCTTGAGTTTGTAAATAAATTGCTTCTTTGAGTTGATTTCCTGGTGTTTATATTTGGCAGAGCCAACCTTGAATATGCCAAACGTTGCCATGCTACGTCCCTAAACCCCTAGACCAAGTGTGGGACGTAACATATTGGGGGCTCGTCCGGGATCTATTGATTGGCACTATTTTATTTTTTCCCTTAGGATATGTGATTTTCATTGTTGTGGAGATTAATTCTTCCGAATTCAGTTTTGCTGCTGAGAGCAGAGTGCATTCATTAAGATGGAGTTTGATCTGTTGGCGTTTACACTTGCACCGTCGCTGGAAGTTTTTAATCGGTGTCGGAAAAAAGATTTGTTGTTAATTGCTGACTTTTTCAATGTGGCTGTGTCTAAAGATTCTACTAAGTGTGTAATCAAAGAGACACTGTACAATGAGTTGGTCCAGGCAGGTATACTACCAGATGAGTCATCCTTGGAAGTAACTGGTGAGATAACTGAGACTCCGATCGCAAGTTTTGCTGGATCTCGAATAGATCCAGAGACTGCAATTAAGCTAAAAGAACTTGATCTGGCATTGAAACAACAAGAGCATGATATCAAGGTAGTACAGTTGCGTACTTTAGAGGTTGAGGCTCATCGTGATATTCAGCTTAAGACGCTAGAGCTAGAAGCTATGCGACAGAGGCCTGTTCCACTCCCACGCTCGAGAGCGCCCTCTACACCCAGGTTTGACCGAGTACAGTCTCATTCAAGCACTGTCAGTTATGACCCAGGTAGTAATACCCAAGCAACTTTTGATGTGGTGAAATATGTAAAACTGGTACCCCCTTTTAGAGAAGCGGAGGTAGACTCGTACTTCACTGCTTTTGAACGCATTGCTGCAAAGTTAGGATGGCCGAAGGACATGTGGGCTCTTCTCCTCCAATGTAACTTTGTGGGTAAGGCACAGGAAGTTTGCGCTTCACTCCCGATTGAGCAGTCACTTGACTATGACATTGTCAAAACTGCAGTTTTAAGAGCGTATGAATTGGTTCCTGAAGCCTACCGTCAGCGTTTTCGAAACTTGGTGAAAACCTCTAAACAAACACATGTGGAGTTTGCACGAGAGAAGAAAACCCTCTTTGAGAAGTGGTGTCTCTCAAATAAGGTCACTAGTTTTGAGCAATTGCAGGAGCTTATCTTGTTGGAAGATTTTAAAAATTGTGTGCCTGAAACTGTGGTTGTACATTTGAATGAGCAAAAGGTAAACACTCTTTCCGATGCTGCAGTAGTAGCAGATGAATTCGTACTCACACACAAGATGGTATTTCCTTCACGCCAGCCCAAACGTCAGTTTTTTAACCGTGAGCAAGCAGAGAAAGAAATGTCCAATGTTTTAAGAGAAGCGACAGGTAAGAGTCATAAAACTGAGCTAAAACAGTCTAATGACAAACGTGTCTGCTTTTACTGTTTAGATCCAGGTCACCTGATTTCTGACTGTGCAGCATGGAAGCAGAAAAATGCTGCTGGGAAGTCGAAGGGTGTGGCCTTGGCTCAGACTGTCTCGAACCCTGAAAGCTGTTCCATACCACTTAAGAGTACTGGGTATGAACCTTTCCTTTTTACTGGATCTATTTCCCTTTGCACTGACTCTCTGGGTAAGTCCATCTCGATTCTAAGAGACACGGGGGCGAATCAATCATTTGTTTTGGCAAATGCCTTGCCGTTCTCAGCCGACACGTACACTGGGGCAGATGTGTTGGTACGAGGAATTGAGTTGGGATGTGTGCGAGTGCCGGTACACCAAGTTTATCTTAAGTCTGATTTGGTGACGGGCTTAGTTCATATTGGTGTGCGAACTGAGTTACCTGTAGAAGGTGTAAGCCTTATACTGGGGAATGACTTAGCAGGTGGTAAAGTTTTTCCCTCCTCAATTGTTGTTGATACACCAGAGATCTCTCCTGAACCTGATGTGTCTATGTCTATGTCTACTGTTTTTCCTGCTTGTGCAGTGACACGTGCGCAGACACAGAAGTGGAAAGAGACTGTGAATCTGGCTGACTCATTCATGGGTCCTGAAAAAGATTCCTTGGAGTGTACTCTATCGATTGCACCGCAGCCAACTCCTGATGATGCTGTGTTTTTAAAGGATGAAGCTCTGAAGTTTGATAGAGAACACTTAATTGTTGCACAAAGGTCTGACAAATCCCTAACGCCTTGCAAAGAAGCTGCTGTTCAGTTTGATGGTACGAGTAGCGCTAGAACTGCTTTTATGTGGAAAGATGATGTCCTAATGCGTCGTTGGAGGCCGCATGATGTAGATGATGCTTTTACTGTTTTACAAGTAGTTTTACCCTCTGAGTTTCGTTCTCAGGTATTACAGCTTGCCCATGAGCATCCTCTCTCTGGACATCTGGGAGTGAATAAGACCTACAAGCGCATTTCTCGTTACTTCTTCTGGCCTAGATTGAAGTCCAGTGTTTCTGAGTTCTGCAAGTCTTGTCATGTTTGCCAACTCGCGGGTAAGCCGAATCAGACCATACCTACTGCTCCCCTCTATCCGATTCCTGTGGTGAGTGAACCATTTGAAAGGTTGATTTTAGATTGTGTTGGACCACTTCCAAAGTCTAAGTCGGGACACCAGTATGTTTTAACTTTGTTGTGTGCTGCAACGAGATTCCCAGAAGCTATTCCGCTCCGTACTCTGAAGGCTCAAGCAGTGGTGAAGGAGATAGTTAAGTTCTGCTCAACATTTGGCTTGCCGAAGGTTATCCAAACTGACCAGGGTACTAACTTTACTTCTAAAGTACTTGCTCAGGTACTGAATGAGCTTGGAGTTGAGCATAAGTTCTCTAGTGCATACCATCCAGAATCTCAAGGTGCATTAGAACGTTTTCATCAAACCTTAAAATCGATGCTACGTGCCTATTGTTTAAGTACTGGCAAAGATTGGGTTGAAGGTTTGCCATTGGTCATGTTTGCAGTCAGAGAGACCGTACAAGAATCGTTGGGGTTCAGTCCTGCTGAACTTGTTTTTGGCCACACTGTGCGTGGACCATTGAAACTGTTAAGTGAGCAGTTTTTATCAAAGAAACCGGTGTCTACTAATGTCTTGGACTATGTTAGTTCTTTTCGTGAACGTCTCCACAAAGCTTGTGATATAGCTAAAGCTCATCTGGTAGGTGCACAAACCAGAATGAAATTGCGGTATGACAAGGCCAGCGTAAAACGAATCTTCCAACCTAATGATTTAGTTTTAGTCTTGCTTCCAGTTCCAGGTTCCGCACTACAAGCTAAATTCACCGGTCCATACACTATTGTAAAAAGACTGACGGACACTGATTACGTCATCTCTACTCCAGATCGTAGGCGAAAGAGTAGAGTATGTCATGTGAACATGTTGAAGGCTTATGTCACTGACAAAGCCACCAAAGAAAGTTCTGTTGTTGATGTTGTGTCCACAGTATTGTCTGCGGCTTATTGTCCACAAGAGGATAGTCTCGTTGGAGCTGAAGAACGAATGTCAGGAACTCGTCTCAAAAACTCAGAAGTTCTGAGTGACTTGGACTCGCATCTTGCTCACTTACCGGAAGGCCAACGTGCAGGGTTAGTTCAATTGTTAAGTGAGTACTCTGCCTTGTTTTCTGACATTCCACGTCAAACTACAGTCCTCACTCATGACATTGACATAGGTGACTCAAAACCCATTAAACAGCATCCTTATCGTGTCAATCCCCAGAAACGAGAAATAATGAAATCGGAGGTTGATTATTTGTTGCAACATGGTTTTGCTATCCCCAGCCAGAGTCCCTGGAGTTCGCCATGTTTGCTTGTTCCCAAGTCAGATTCTTCTTTTCGTTTCTGCACTGACTACCGTAAGGTGAATAGCATCACAAAGGCAGACTCTTTTCCTCTTCCTCGTATAGAAGATTGTGTCGACAGAATTGGTTCCGCCAAGTATGTCCCGAAGCTAGATCTTCTTAAAGGTTACTGGCAGGTACCACTCACACCCAGAGCCTCAGAAGTTTCAGCTTTTGTTACACCTGACAACTTTTTGCAGTACTCCGTTATGGCATTCGGCATGCGAAATGCCCCTGCGACTTTCCAGCGTTTAATGCAACGAGTATTGTCTGGAATAACCAATTGTGAAGCCTACCAGGATGATATTGTAATCTATTCAGATACTTGGGAGGATCATTTGAGTAGTCTTGTCAAGGTTTTTAGTAGATTGTGTGAAGCATCGTTGACGCTGAACTTGAAAAAGTGTGAATTTGCCAAGGCGGTAGTTGTGTATCTTGGTAAGAAGGTGGGCCAAGGAATGGTAAGACCTGTCGAAGGTAAAGTTGCTGCCATTCTAAACTTTCCCACTCCTACCAACAAAAGAGAACTGAGAAGGTTTCTTGGTATGGTTGGATACTATAGAAGTTTTTGTAAGAACTTTGCTTCTGTAGTTACCCCTTTGACTGATCTCCTCAGTACATCTGTAAAATTTGTGTGGAATTGTGATTGTGATTTAATGCTGCAAAAGATCTGATGTGCAATGCACCTATTCTTTCTGCTCCAGATTTTACTGTACCTTTTAAGCTGCAGGTGGATGCAAGTTCTTCAGGGGCAGGCGCTATTCTACTGCAAGAAGACTCTGCTGGCGTAGAGCATCCTGTGTCTTACTACTCCAAAAAGTTCACCAAATGCCAACAAAAGAACAGTACAATTGAGAAAGAGGCTTTAGCCCTGCTTTTAGCACTGCAACATTTTGAAGTATACTTAGGTGGTACATGTAATCCGGTGGTGGTTTACACTGACCATAATCCCTTAGTATTTCTTAGTAGAATGTGTAACACAAATCAACGACTGATGCGTTGGTCTTTGATTGTTCAAGAGTACAACCTTGATATCCAACATCGCAAAGGCGTAGAAAATGTGGTAGCTGATGCCCTATCTAGGATGTACTGTGGTGATGTGTAAAAATGTGTTTTAGTGTTATTTATACCCACTTGTTTTTAATTACAATCATTATTTATTGGGATAATGTTTGTAACTTAGGGGTGGGGGTGTTACGTCCAGAGACGTATTGTTTTTCTGTTGCATGTCTCTGTGTTTTGCTGTGTTCCCTTGCTCTTCTCTTGGCTCCTCCCCCTTGTCTATCCACAGGATACCTAATCACACCACCTGAACCTGATTATCCAGGAGGGAAGCTGTCTATATAAACCTTGCAGTATCCTGAGAGGGAGGGGAAGACATAGAAGCTTTGTTGAGAGCTCACTTCCCCCAGAGTTGATGTGTGTACACGGTTGTTGTTTGCTGTTGTTGATTTTGCACAGGTTGAGACTGTGTACATCCATTTTCTTTTCTCAAAGTGCTTTATTTTCTTGTTTGTCATTAGTTATATCATTTGGGTATCATTTTCTTTGGTACACGGGAACTGTAGGAAGGTGGGTGCCATTTTGTTTTGTAAACTCTTTTCTCCTGTTTTTGACTTTAGTTAGGGAGTTAGTGTAAATGCTTGTATTTTGTTTCTTTTTCCTTTGTAGGGTTAGGAAGAAGGTTAACTCCCAGTTAGATCACCTGTTTTGTTTATTGTTTTGGCCTTTACCCCCTTCTGAAGAAATTGTTCCTTCTAAGTTGTATTGTTTTTTTGTGATCAATCTTGAGTTTGTAAATAAATTGCTTCTTTGAGTTGATTTCCTGGTGTTTATATTTGGCAGAGCCAACCTTGAATATGCCAAACGTTGCCATGCTACGTCCCTAAACCCCTAGACCAAGTGTGGGACGTAACAATATGAAGCCAGTCTTCAGAAGATTTGGATCAGAGCTCTCGGTTGACTATTTTTACAATGCATTAAGACATTTTTTGGATCTTAAGTTTTAGAAATCAGAAATCTCAGGTTTCATAATATCTTCAGTTGTGTTTGGAAGTTGAAGGAAAATCATATAGGTTTGTGATGACAGAATTTACATTTTTGGATGAACTATACCTTATAAATACAGTAATCTTCCTTAACTAACAATTGTTCCATCCCTACTTGTGTGCGATTTAAATGTTTGTACAATCAGTTTTAGCAATTTGAGTTCTGATTATTAATAAATTTGATTAATTTATTATGTTTGGTTTTCGGCCAAGTGCATCCTGAATTTTCATTTCGTTGTTATAAATCATAAAGCTGAAGTGCTCACCAGTGCAGAAAAAGCCCACACTTTCTTGTTGAACAGGAACTCCAGGTTGTTTCGGCGCAGGTAAGCCAGACTGCCGATGAACGCCAACAGCAATCCCAGCATCAGCGGCCCGGCGTAGTTGGGCGGCCGGATCACCCGGATCTGCGTGACACACAGCAGCGCGTTAAACACTGACGCAACACTTCTTCTGATGCTGAACGAGAGGCTCTGGTCTTACGTGGACGTCGGTCCGGTCCGCCACCCATCGGGCCAGCTGCTCGGCGGCGAAGCCTCGGACCTGCAGCTCGTACGTATCCGCGCGCTTGGGTTTGCCTTTGGCCGGGAAGTTGATGAACGTCGGAGCCGAGTTCATGTTGAGCTGCACACGACATACACAGAAAGAAATAAGCAAAAACGCAACTATTATAAGAAAACTCCTGCTTCTTAACGTCAACATGAACCATAATTGACCACATTTACTTCCTTACAACACATTACTGGTCTTATGGATGCAATATCTTGCTTAACAACTTTACTTTTGCATTGCGAGCGACTGGAGAAAAGCTATCATCGCATTTAGCTCTGGCTGTATTCAGACATATGCACATCCAGTCAATTTCCCCTATAAAATCAAGACCTGCCCAAGACTTTTTCTCACTTGGAAAGTGCCAGGGGAAAAAAGTCGCTTTTCGATTTAAATAAGATTTAAAATAAATTAAATAAATTTAAATAAATAACGCATAATGTCTAACCCTAATTGTTGGAGTGTGTCGCTTCTCATTTCTTAAACAACCGTGTCGGAAAACACATCATGGCCATATTCCAGGAAGATTTATCAGGCTCAAACTGTGGGAGTAGCTTGAAGAAATTCACTGGAAGCTCAAATTCACTGGGAGTGTTTGGGATGTGCTGGAGGAGACTTTACAGAGAGCTGGACTCTTGCAACAAGATCTTGACCAAAAACATGCTGTGATGTGTTTCTAGTGCTGGGGAAACGGCTTACAAGTAACCTATGTTACGTAATCAATTATTATTTTCAAGCAACGCATTACTTTTAAATTTACAACACAATATCTGAGTTACTTTTTCTAAAGATGTACTGACTGACTCCTGTCCTCATGCTGAGAGAAATCAGGAGTTGTTGTGTGTGAACAAGATGTTCATTGTAGACATTTATTCATCTCACTTACACAAAAACAGATTCCTTATTGCTAAAAATGAATAAAATCATTGAAATGCAAAATCAGAAAACTACACAAACCTCCATCAATTTAAAATGTCAAATAAAACTAATATTTTTCTGCATTGAATCTCACTTTGTTCATCATCAGCAGAAATGACTTTATATTTTTCCGTTTTTATTGGTGAAGTGTTGATCTTTCTACGTCTGCAATCCTTTGAGCTTGACTGTTACAATCTGCATTTCCTTTAACATTGTTAATTAAATATTGATGTGAAATGGCCTTTTTTGTAATTAAAAATCTATCAAGCAAACTCAGATAAGAGAAAACAAATTACGTAATTATTATTATAATGTAACGTAATACTTTTCTTATAAAAGTAACCAAGTAATGGAAGGAGTTATTTTTAAGGGAGTAATGCATTACTTTTCTGTGTAACTTTCCCAAGCAGAGGTTTGATCCTGGGATATGCCGTGATGAGTCTAAACGTGGCTGTTTGACTGTGTTTGGCCAGTGTGAATCACTCACCGCCAATGCCACTTCATGTTCATGTAATGAATGAGCGGGAGAGCAAAGGTCGAATAAATTCAGGACGCTTACCATCTGGAAAACATCTGAGCCTTCATCAAAATCCACCATCCCAAAGAAGATGCGGTTAGTAAACGCACTGGAGTAACGCCAGTATCTGGTACTCTTCATCTGCCTGTCTGGAAACAGAGAGAGACGTTTGTTTTCCACAGACAAATATCACGTTTATTTAAAGCAATTAATCTAGAGGTTTGAGATGCCAATGGAAAGCATGTCATTTCTGTGCAGCAACAACAAATGAAAATGCAAAAATAAAGATTAAATGTGGTTTCGAATGCTCACACTTTCCAACATTAGTTACCGTTAAAATGGCCATCACGAGCCATGCACTTACTATGAACACATGTTTTACATTACACTTATATTTAAAAGAAAATACAGGTTAGACTTTATGTGTTTGTGTTACAGTGTAATTATATATTGAATAATATGATTGATTAGTAATAAGAATGAACCACATGCACTTATTATGGGGTTACGCTGAGTTTCTGGGTTTGTTAAAGTAACAACAACTGCTTCCAAATTATGACGCAAGTGCCATTTCAGTTCAATAAACATTCAGATTTTAGCTTTTCAAAGACGGTGTTTGTTTGTTTTATTTCTCCATATCTTTTTTTAGACAACATACAAATTTGTTAAACAGTTTTCCACGTCTACTTGAGTGAATGGAAACCCTTTCTTAAGAGGTTTTTCTGTATTATTAAGCAAGTCTCAGTTCTCATGCAATAAAGGGAGGAAGAAAGATCTTTCTGAAATGGTGCAATGGTACAAAACACAGGGAAACAACTCAAACTGAATGGAGATTATCCATCATAAGACTTGAGAGTAATTTATACTGAGCAGAAAACAGGTGTTTGAAGCTGCTGGAGTCTCAAGATCCTCTTCCTGCAGCCGCAGTTCAGCTCCTCTAACCAAAACTCACAAAGAGAAACCTCTGAAATACATGAAGACTCATTTTTATATAGTTTAATCCACTGATGAACGTCAGCAGATGGTATAAATGCATTGCTACGATATAAAAAGAAGGATATTCCCTTCTGAAATTCAGGTTTCTGTGAGCTTCGGTTAGCGAAACGATCGGTCTGTGTGAGAAACTGAGCGTTTTTACCTGTAATCACGACGGTCTAATGACGCATGAAGACATTTGCGCAGGAGCTCAAACTTCCTGATTGAGATCGAGCAAGCAAACGTAATCTTAGTGTTTTATGGAGGTTGCTGTGGATTACAGCTAATAATGCTGTAAATAATGTTCAGATGATCATTTCGGCTGGTGTTCATCTGGTTTTGTCTGCATGTTTCTCTCAAAGTGACGATAGCCGTTGACTTGAATCACAGTTTCAGCAAAAAATCTTCTTTGCTACAGAAGAATAAAGCACAGCTACATCCCGCGCGGCCTGAAGAAGAGTGAATCAACAGCAAATCAACACACACACACACACACACACACACACACACACACACACACACACACACACACACACACACACACACACACACACACACACACACACACACACACACACACACACACACACACACACACACACACACAGCATGAATGAGCTGAGCCTTCGAGAAACCAGGGACAGAGCAAACCAAACACTGAATGTTAAGCTTTCAGAATCCACTGACCTCCTTCTTCTTCTGTCCGTCCGATGGCGTGTTGTGTGAAAACAACTAACAAAAGTTTAGAAAACATCTCTGAATCTGAACCTGCGACCACGACAGTTATGCAGGAAAAAACTCCTGTCCGCGTCTGATTAGTGCAGCGCGGCGGAACCGGAAGCGTTTCAAAAATAAGAGTCTCAGGTGACAAGTCCAGTGTTGCCAACTTAGCGACTTTGTCGCTATATTTAGCGACTTTCCTTTGAAAATAGTTGGCAAGAGTGGTGACAACACTAAAGCACAGAAACACCGGAGTATTTGTGGCTTAAACATCGCACGACAATTGGCCAGGTGTCAAATGGCGTTGTCTTATAAGGATGACGTATCGTCATGGAAACAGTTCTTACAACAACGTCAACATGGATGCAAGCAAAATATTTTTTATGCTTACCGTTATTCTTTGTGTGTTTTTTGCGTTTATTTTCTACAAATTGATGAAGAAAATATGCAAAAATGGCAAGTGTGAACACATTCACTCTCACACACACACACACACACACACTCTCTGTCTCACACACACATACTATAATAGTATATATGAGACTGTGAATATGGCATGCCGTCTGTCGCTCTCTGTTATTTTCTGTATGTGGTTATTAATTTGCTCTCTCTTACCGTCTAATTACGCTATATCTTGGCATCTGCAACAGCTACTTGGATGTATTTAAAGCGAAAATAGAAACTTTCGCCGATTACTCACAAGAAAGTATCTTACGCGATATTCCAGATTTTCTGGCGCTGGCCTTCCACTCAGCCTCAGAGTTCTTGAACATCATTTTCCTTTTAAGTCTTTTAAGCCTAAACCTAAATCTGAACGGTGGGTAGATCAAAATATTCGCTCTCAAAGACAATCCTGTAGGCAAGCTGAACGAAAATGGAATAAGGACAAACTAACAATCTCATTCGATATTCTGAAAAACAGTCTGACTCTGTATCAGTGTGCTGTAAAGAGAGCCAAGTCTCTCTACTTCTCAAATTTGATTGATAAACACCACCACACTCCTAAAATTCTCTTTTCGGTTATAAACTCAGTATTAAATCCCCCTGTAAGTACTTTTCAAAATCCAACTTCTACACTTTGTGAAGATTTCTTGAGACATTTCAGTGACAAAGCGATGAGTCTGAGGGCCCAGATACAAGCAGCTGATCACGAAATCTTGACGCCTGGAAACCCACCTGCCTTTTGGACTATGTTTGACTCTGTCTCTCTACAATCAGTCAAGGAAGTTATTGTAAAACTTAAACCTACCCTTTGTCCCTTTGATACTATACACCCTCGTTATTTGAAACAATCGATTGACATTATTGGATCAGGACTGGTGTCCCTGTTAAACAAATGTCTGCATTCAGGGTCTGTCCCAGACAGCTTAAAAATGGCAATGTAACTCCAGTTCTAAAGAAACCCTCACTGGATGTTTCTGTCTTATCAAATTTCCGGCCTATATCTGTTTTACCTTTTATTTTTAAGGTAATGGAAAAAATTGTGTTTTTACCACTCCAATCCTTTTTTGCAAATAATCACATCAACGAGAAATTTCAGTCTGGTTTCAAAACTATGCACAGTACCGAAACTGCCCTTATCAGAGTCCTCAATGACATCCTAATGGCTACTGATTCAGGCGATTCTGTTATTTTAGTTATGCTTGATCTGTCCTCAGCCTTTGATACTGTAGATCACGAGATTATTGTCTCTCACCTGGAATCCTGCATTGGGCTACAGGGGGAGGTCTTAAGTTGATTTAAATATTTTTTAACCAATTGAAGCTTCTCAGTTAAAGTTGGTAACTTCACTTCCGATTCAAGCAATCTAAGCTGCGGTGTTCCTCAGGGCTCCATTCTAGCTCCTACCCTTTTCTCTCTCTACTCGCTTCCTTTGGGCTCTATCTTTAGCAAACATAACGTTTTCTTCCACTACTACGCAGATGACATGCAAATCTATCTGCCTATAACCAGAAAAGAAAATTCTGCTCTCCATACTCTATTAGCATGCCTAGACGATGTTAACTTTCTTTCCCTAAACTCAGATAAAACGGAAGTCATTGTCTTCAACCCTTCTGACTCCAGAACTCCAGAACTCCTATTGATCTTGAGTCATTGTTCATTTATCTCTCCCAAAGTGAGGAATCTGGGAGTGGTTTTTGACAACTGTTTAAAATTCGACAAGCAAATTAGCACTGTTGTTGGTTCTAGTTTCTTCCATCTTCGCTCTCTCTCTAAAATTAAATCCTTCCTTTCCGAGGACTCTTTAGAGACTGCTATCCATGCCTTCATTACATCGCGACTGGACTACTGCAATTCCCTTTATTACGGGATCTCTAAGGCGCAAATTTCAAAGCTACAAATAGTTCAAAATGCTGCAGCTAGATTTCTTAAGAGGTGTAATAAATTCGATCACATTACGCCCCTCCTGAGATCTCTTCACTGGCTGCGCACCCAGTTTAGAATTGAATACAAAATTCTACTATTTGTCTACAAATCTCTAAATAATCTGGCTCCCTCCTACCTGACCGATCTTCTTCACCCTTACACTCCCGTGAGAGAACTGAGATCGGAGGAAAAACTACTTCTAAAGATCCCCAGAACCCGCCTAAAGACAAGGGGAAATCGAGCTTTTGAAGTGGCCGGCCCCACACTATGGAACAATCTTCCTGACCCTGTTAAAATGGCTTCCAGTCTATCTGAGTTTAAATCGTGCCTTAAAACTCATCTTTTCTCTCTGGCATTTGATGTATAATATGTAATTATTTTGTGTTTTTGTGTATTTGCAGTTGTTTATGCATGTATATATGTGTATATACATATGTGTTTATGTGGATGTGTGTACGGTTGACTGTGTCTCTTTGCCTCTGCCTCTCAGTTTTTGTTTTTGGCTGTTTTCTATTTTCTATTTTTTATTTCTTATTTTATTGTTTTTCTTTTGTGCTTTGTGTACGGTTTTCTTTCAACCTGTTGTACAGCACTTTGGTTGGCATTTGGCCATTTTTAAATGCGCTATATAAATAAACCAAACTTGAACTTGATATGATATGTACCGTATTTTTCGCCGCATAAGACGCATTTTTTTCTTCCCCAAGAAGGGGGGGGGGGGGGTGTTGGTGTGTCCTATCCGACGAATATAAAGAATCTGCGGAGCGCGGCCACGGGCGTAGCCATGGTGATGACGAGTGGGGGGCAATGGTGGACTTCACAGTGATGACTGTAGCGAGGGGGGCGTGGTTCAGCGAGGTCTGCAGCTGGAGAGTCGGGAGACGAGCCGTGCGTACGAGAGAAGTGAAACGAAACCGAGAGAAAGAGGCGTGACTCACAGAAAGTGAAACGTCAGCGCGAACGTGCATGTTTTGGTTGTTTTTGGTAAGTCTGAGGAAATAAAAGAGCCCGTGACTCGCGTCTTGCCAGGTGTTGTACCGAAATGTCACTCCCCTACGCGCGCGCATTAATACGCGCTGCATCGAGGTGAACGCACTTCCTTGAGCATATTTGCCTACAAAACGACTTGTACGCTTACATAAATAAGCAGAAAATGAAATTATATTACAGTTATAATGAATTATAGTAGGCCTATGGGTTTACCAGGGGTAGTCAGATTTTCACCGCAGAAAATACACCTGTGAAACTCTCACTGCCCTCGCTAACTCTGGTTTAAAAGCTCACAGACTTAACATATTTATTTTATTATCTCATTATGGTATGGACATTCTTTGCTCAAAAGCATTTGGTTCTAACAATTATAGTATGGGTTTACCAGGGGGAGTAAAAAAATAGCTCACCATATATATCTTATTGTCTCTTCATACGGTGAGTCTGTGAGCTTTTAAACCAGAGTTAGTGAAGGGAGTGAGATTTTCACAGGTGTATTTTTCTGCTGCAGAAAAATCTGGATGTTAGTGAGGGGAGTGAGATTTGTCTGGGGAGTCAGATTTCGGTACAACACCCCACTTCCCGGTTTACACACAAATTATTGGAGTTCGAATAAAAACATTACAGCCTTATTTTTGTTACTTTCACTGTTTACTGACTTTAACTGACTGTTAATGAGAGTAAAGATAGTTCTTAATATGTTACTTGGTTGGCATACATTTGTTTTATTATTTTTTTGCTGTTAACTTTATACAGTTGATATAAAATATTTTACTACAGTATTTGGTTCAGAATCTTTTTTTTCTAGATTTTCCTCCTTTAAAATTGGGTGCGTCTTATGTTCCGGCGCGTCTTATATGACGAAAAATGCGGTATATCACTTCATCAATATCTGACAATACTAATACTATTTCACATAACCTCATCTTCAGCAGTTGAACGTAGACTTAGACTTAGAGACGTGGAGGCCGGCACTGCGGCTGAAGATGAAAATGAGGAGACAGGAGCGGCCGTGGAGGCCGGCACTGCGGACATTCCGTCTCCACCAGAATCAACAGATCTGGTGAGCATGAACACACACACACACACTCTCTGTCTCACACTCACACACTCTCTCTCTGTCAC
>JAWRVZ010000148.1:80000-190000 GCA_037043235.1 Rhodeus uyekii
TTAAGGGGGAAGACTGTAGAAATACAGTCCGGAACTCAGATTAGGGGGGAAGACTGTAGAAATACAGTCCGGAACTCAGATTAAGGGGGAAGACTGTAGAAATACAGTCCGGAACTCAGATTGAGTGAGGGTTGCAAAAACAGCCTGGATCTCACCCTGTCCAATTTAGGTGAAAATTGGTCTCTCTGGAGACGTCCAGAGTTATATAGGTGCGCGCCGAAGTTGACACGAGAGAGAAAGAGAAAAACCATGGGGAAGTCCCAGAGTAAAATTTATCAATATGGTACACCGATGTTTTGTCAAATGAATGGGATAAAATGTATGAGAAATATTGAGGAACTAATTAAGTACCATGACTTTCCTGAAGATGAACTTTAAGCATTATGAGGCTAAAAAAATGGTGAAATATTCTGTTGAGAATAGGAGTGAAAAACAGAAGGAATGTTATGGGAAACATTTGTGCGTTGACTGTGAACCGGCGATAGAATGCTGGAAAGAGAGAGCAGAGCGCAGGAAAGAAAAACAATGCAGAAAGAAATACCAGGGGAAAAAGAAAAAGAGGTTGAGGTAGAAAATAAGGGTGAAGAAAGACCTAATGCACCAACACCTACTAACCTTTTTCAGGGTTGAACCCTTTTTCGGGGTTTAACCCTGTTTATCGCTTTAATTCTTTTTTCTGTTTATTCTGTTTCATTATCACCATCACTACCCTGTGGCTGAGCTGCACGCGCTGAAACTGAACCCAGACCTCGACTGCTCTCCACCAAGACAACCAGCACCAGCCCAAGGAGATGAACAGGACTCAAGCTTCCTTCTGTGGAGCGTCCCAACACCAGCAGCTGAGCGAGAGGGAGCTGCGGGAGAAACCTCAAGTGATGCATCCTACGAGCCTGAGTCAATTTTGAACTAAACCCAAGAACCCGAATGAGAATTGACACTGCCAAGATGAGTGGCCAGAACTACAACAACCAACACATGAATCAAACAATGGGCAGACAGAGAGGAAAAATTGTCTGCGGTGCTGATTGTTTTCTGCTATCTGTGAAACTCTGCAACTGACTGGCACAAAGTGAGTGGTCAAACACTGCGAACAGGAGGAAAAGTCACCGGACTGGGGAAATGAAGCGTATCGACAGAGGTAAAGAACCAGGCCTCTGGAAATGTCGTCTGAGAACAGACTGAGACCAAAGATCACACTAACAGTGAAACCACAATACATCGACTGGCAGAATGGACGAATTGAGAGAGTCCTAAACTGTGCGCGGCATGTGCAAGAACAACAGATAAAGAAAAGACAAAAAACTGCAACATGCTTTCATTCAAACAAGATCACAAAGGGCAGAGACATCAGCTAACAGATACAACAGCAGGAAGAGGCAGAAGAAGAGGAGATGGGAGTTCTGGCTGAAGATCAGGACTTCAGAAAGTGTACCAACTGTAAACTGTGCAAAAAAGATGGACATTGGGCAGGTGACTGTCCGAACACCACACGGGTGAACTGAGAGAAAGAAGACGGAGAGCAGGGAGGAGGAGGTCTGGAGCGCAGCCAGCGGCCATGGATAAGGGAAGTGCAAATTTTTAATACCGCACACACACACACATACACTGATACTGCTCTCTGCAATGAAGAATCTGCTTTATTTCAAGTCTGATGCCAAATGGCAAATATAGAGTTTTTTTTGTTTTTGTTTTTTTTAATTACCAAGATAGTCTCTTTTAATAGAGAGAACATAAGTAAATAATGGTAGATTATGGTGGATAGAGAAGTGCCATACGACCATGTGATTTGCAGTGTTTACCGGGAATCTCTGATAAACTAACCTGTCCGTTTCTGATACAGGACATGATAGATTTGCTGAAAGGTTCAGTGTACCTCTAAATTGTGCGACAGAAACAGGGCGCACGTTAACGAGACTTAATGTCAGAGACTTTGAATGGGATTCATCAATTTGTTAAAGAGTAAACATGGGTTTAAAAATGCCAGGGTTAAACAAAATTATAAAATATAATGACTTCTGCTGAATTACACTGCACATCACATGTCTTGGTCGATAGAGACAACATTTATGAAGATGAATGGTTGGTAGAACCAAATAGTGAGACTTTTAATTTTAACTATATGGTATAGAGCAGGGGTGTCAAACTCAATTGCACAGGGGGCCAAAATCCCCCAAAAAATTTAGGTCACGGGCCGAACAGGATAAACATTTCTTGAAAACACTAAAACTAAACTTTTAAAACTTACCTTTTTTAAATTAGATGTGAATAAAAACAGACAGAAATATTATTCTGGAATAAATCAACTTATACCTTAAATAACTTAAAAATATAAAAATATTTAAAAAATACTTTTAAAAAATTTAAATATATTCTGTCTAAATTATACAAGTTAGAAATAAAGTAAACAAGTAAAGTAAAAGTAAGTAAAAGTTAAAAGAACAAACATTCAAATTTCTTTACTCTTAAGTCATTTTATATAAAACTTAAAAAGATTTATATATAAAAGATTTTGCTCTCCATAAAAATATATCCTGTGAAAATTATACAAATTCAAAATATGGACATGCTGCATAACAAAACCTGGAAATCTAAATAAAATTTTTGCTTTTCAGCAATAACAAATCAAATCATTCAGTTGAATTCGCTCTTATGTCATTTGTCTTATAGTGCCGTCTTATTAAATTATTTAATTACTGCCACATTAGCTCCGCAAATGAGACACACGGGTATACCGGCAGTATGTCAGTAAACATATACTGTATTTTCCCGCATATAACCCATGGGTTATAGCAGATTTTACAAACTATATCACAATTTTTTTTACACGTAATAATATTTCAATATATTTGTTACGTCCCTCAGGACGAAATGTTTTTTTTTTTGGCGCTGTATTTTCTTTCTGCCGCTTGTACTATCACTCTGACAGCTGGCGCTGATATGCTGTCTGACCTGTCAATCATGCAAGAAGACGTTCTGCCATGAGGGCGGGCTCTTCTCATCCGATGAGCAACACCTGAATTTCGCGCACAAGCACTGTGTACCGAGCCTGAACAGTTATGGATAATTGACAATAACAATCGCGCGGTACTAGCGCGAGCGCGAAGCATCATTAGCCACTTCCTGTTTAATACAGGAAGTGTTCGGCGGGCCAGCTGGAGCGCGGGCCATTAATAAAATGCTCTCGCGGGCCGGACATGATTACACGCCGGGCCGGATGTGGCCCGCGGGCCTTGAGTTTGACACCTATGGTATAGAGGATGTTTGGATATGTGCTCTTTGTAAGCTTGACAGAGCAGAAATGACCTTTTTATCTGATGACCGGATCAGTTCCACGTGTATATTTGGCTAAAACTACACTGTAATCGTGGTCTGAGTTAGGGCCTTTTAGGGGAAAAAATTAATAACAATAATAATTAGTTGAATTTGAATTTTGGACAGAAGTGAGTCAGGGCATAGAGTTCATCAAAAGCTTGAATGAATGTTAAACTGTTGTGACGAAAAAGTCCAGACTGTGGGAATAATTGTCCTGCATTGAAGATAGTGCTGAAGAGCTGCTGCACTGCTGACATTAGGGCAGAGGACATTCATCCAGCCCTGAACATGCCCTGATGTGATGTGAACATGCCCGATATGATGTGGGTTTCATTGTGGGGTTATGAACCAGTTAATATTGTCTGATTATTGACTGTCAATAGCAGTTTCTATTGAAAAAAAAAAAAAAAAGATTCATTGATTGACATCACGCCAGTGTTTTAATCATTGGTAAAAGAGGGAATTATTGTCATGCAGCAACTCTCCAAATGAATACACCTATTTTTCCTGTAAAGAAAATAAGAGATAAGGGACAGCCTAGCAATTTGTTCAAGATTTACAGGCTGTTAATGCTGCGATCAGATCCAGAGCCCCAAATGTGCCAAACTCTTACACCATTCTGTCTCAAATTCCACAGAATGCGTTGAGGTTTTTAGTTTAGATTGGGCACTCAGTCTTGAAACTCTGACCCTGACCCCAGCCACAGCTCTTTACTATATGTTGATAATCTTTTCATTTATGCATGTGATGAACTAACATGTGTGTCTGACAGTGTTGCCCTCCTGAAACATTTAGTGAAAGAGGGTCACAAGGTCAGTCAGTCTAAGATGAAGTTTGTGTAACAGGAAGTGACCTTTTCCCTAATGCCAACATGGCATTGTATGGCATGGCGTTGGGCCATGTCATAACGCCAAACAGTAAATCAATGTCTGACATAGAGCGCAAGCTATCAGAGAAGTAAAAAAAACAAAACAAAAGACACACGATTTAAATTGTGGGGATGTGTTAATATTGGAAAAACAGTTTTTCCAAATAATGCTATTGTAAGAGCATTGACAGTAAAAAAAAATAATAATAAAAAACGGGTTAGTATTATAAGACAAATGAACATGTCTGTTGAGAAAAGCATTTGTCTTTGAGGGAGAGACTGTTTCAGTGGAATGGCACTCTGTTATCGCAATGATAATGAACCAAAACATGATAACTAACTGTTCTAAAAACAAATGATGATTCATGTCTGAGTGTGTGTGTGTGAGTGACTGCACTTTATGTTTTGTATGTCCAAATAGTGTCATTAACCTCTGGAATGAGTGTTTTATCATTACAGATGGTTAAAGTGAAGTGACAAACTTTAAAGAAGCCGATAATTCTGATTGGATCTGATGAAAAGGCGATATAGAACATGGGACGAGACTGAATATCCAGCTCTGTCTGCTAGTGGTAAATATGACTAGTTAATTTTAGTTATTCTCTGGATTAGTTTAAATAATTGTGTAAGTTGAAATTGTGAAGCTGAAGATTGCCGTCCATTATGGGGTTTAAAACCCTTGTCTAAATTCAACTGAGGGTCTAAATTTAAATAGCATCAACTATGTGTGATACAAATATACAACTGTTAAATGACGGCAGAGAAAGAGTGACACATTGGCTAAAGTCACCCTCCAAATTATCCAGAGAGCACCCTCACATCTATGAAAGGCCAGTGGGCGAACAAAGGAGAAAGTTTATTTTAATCCATTAAATGCATGACATTAGATAAACCTGGCGACAGATTGAGAACTGTGGCATTAAGAAAATTTGTGATTTGACGTTGTTTTTCTGACTGCCCTTGATCAAGTCTGCACACCAAGACCTGACTTCACGGACACACCACTAGATAACTGTGAAAATGTTTTGTTTGAAGATGGCTCTGCCTCTAGAGACAAAACAATAGGCCTTAATCGAGCAGGCTATGCTGTGACGACTGAGTTTGACGTGCTAGCTTCAGGGCCATTGACCTCGAACTACTCTGCCGACAGCAGGGCTTGTGACCTTAACCAAAGTGTGCAAATTAATGGCAGATGAATATGTGATGATTTAGATGGACTTTAGTTATTCTTTTAGGGTGGTGCATGACTTTGGGGCTATATGGAACCACGGGGAACAGTTTTATTTTATTTATTTTTATTTGATGGTTGACCCATTCTTCATGCTCTGTTACGCACGAAGTGCGAATTGTGTGTTATGTGTGTGTGGGTGTTCTGTTTCTTGTTTTCCAGCGTTCATTGGACCTCCGGGCGATGACGTCACAGATTGACCAACCAATCCAGATCACTCACCGTCCATAAGAAACCGGTTCGCCTTTGTCTGACCAGCGTTGCACGCTCACTTGCTGTTTGTTTGAAACTTTGTTGTTCTGTGACATTGTGTTTAAACCCCGTGTATGTTGTTCTAATAGTTTGATTACGTCTCATGTCTTTTGGTTGCTTAATGTGTTATTTACCGTTCCTAGTCTTTTTGGTTAATCACTCTGTGTAAACCGGGAAGTGGGTGATAGGTAAGTATGTCGCGACATACATAGTGCACCATGTAGGACATGTTATGGTTTTGTATTAGACACATCAGTTTAGTGAGAATGCCACCTTTTGTATGTTTTGTTATTGTTAGTTAGTATGGTTTAGTTAGGGCGTTTGACGCTGAAGATTATTTCTTTTGGGATTTTCTTTTGGTTGATAGATAGCCTAGTTGATTAAATTCAGTTAGTTGTGTTTTTGTTATGTTTATTTCTTTCATTTGGCATATCTCAGTTTTCCCACCCGTTGAGTGATTTATGTCCTTTTCAATTTATGTATTGTTTGGTATCTTTTGTATATATTGTAAATATTCTTTTTGGGCACTTTATTAATTTATACACTGGGAAATAAACACAGTAATAGTTATCTTTGTCTTTTGGTTTGTTCCTTATATGTGGCTTACCTATATTAATTTAATACATAGACGTTAACTGTGTGTAGTGTTGCGTTACCGGTTTAACATCTGAAGGGACGTAACATGAAATGGGGGCTCGTCCGGGATCGCTAACGATTTGATCCAGACAGTTATGCAGTTTGTGTGTTTATTAAGTTGGTTTGCACTATAAGGACGTTAGTGTGCTTTTCTATTAGGGCTAGCGGAAGTGGTATAACAGACGTCATGAGCACTTTCGATTTACAGTGGTTTCTTGAGAGTCCCACTGTGGATAAACTTGAGAAGTGTAGAAAAGACGATTTATTACAAATCGCCGATCACTACAGGATCTCTGTAGTGAGGCAGGCAGTAAAGAAAGTGATAAAGGATGCTGTTTTTCAACATCTGGTTGATTTTCAGATCTTTGTGTTACCGGAGGCAGATGATGCTGCAGTTGAGTCGTGTTCGAATAAACCTGTCAGGGAGGAGGAGCAGAACGTGGCTGCCAAGGTGGAAGCGGAGGCTGATATCAAGGCTGCCTTGCCGCCCTTCTACCCGTTTTCCCCATCTTCCAGTGAGGCTGGTGGTGATGCGCGACTTAAAGTCCGACTCCATCGAATGCATATGGATGCACAGGAGCGGGCTGAGACACGCAAAGCGGAAATGGAGCTGCGTCTTCAAATTCGCACGTTAGAGATTGAGGCAGAAAAACAGGTAAAATTGCGACAGCTTGAGTTGGATTCCAGGAGAGGGGTTTCTGACTCCGTTGCGCAATCTAGTCCTGCTGTGAATTCAAGTGTCTCAAGAGATGTTTCAACCGCTACTTTTGACATCAGTAAACACATTGCTTTAGTGCCTCATTTCAGAGAGACAGAGGTTGACACTTATTTTACGGCCTTTGAGCGTATCGCTTCTGCACTTCGTTGGCCGAAAGAAGTATGGCCTCTGTTGCTACAGTGTAAGCTTGTCGGTAAAGCTCAGGAGGTTAGTGCCGCACTACCTTTAGAGGATAGTTTGCAGTATGAGTCGATGAAGAACGCTATTCTTCGTGCTTATGAGCTGGTGCCGGAGGCTTATCGACAGAGATTTAGAAACCAGAAAAAGACAGTACAACAAACGTTTGTAGAATTTGCCCGTGAGAAGGGAATTCTTTTTGAGAAGTGGTTGACAGCAAGTAAGGTGCAAGATTTTAATTCCTTAAAGAATTTGATGCTTTTAGAGGATTTTAAAGGTTGCTTATCAGAACGAGTTGTCACTTATTTAAACGAAAAAAAAGTCACGTCTTTGTCTGAAGCTGCAGTTTTAGCTGATGAATTTGTTTTGACACACAAAAGTGTATTCGTTCCGACTCGATCTGACAAATTGCTGGTTGCATCTGCGCCGAAAAATGAGAATCCTCGTGTTAAGGATGGTTTAACACCACCTAAAGAGACACGAGAATGTTTCTATTGTCATAAAACGGGGCATGTGATTGCTGATTGTTTGATTTTAAAACGAAAACAAGGACAACCAAAACCAGTTAGTTTTGTGAGAACTGTGTCCGTGCGTGATGACGACGCGCAGAGAGTTGATGAGTTTGATGAGAGGTTTAAGCCATTTGTGATGAAAGGTTTCTTGTCTGTAGATGGTAGACCTGAGGAGCAAAAGTCAATTCACATTTTGCGAGACACTGGAGCAATTCAGTCATTTATTGTATCTAATGTTCTTCCATTGTCTGAAAAGACATCTTGTGGTTCAAGTGTGTTAATTCAAGGTATTGGAATGGATGTTATAAAAGTGCCACTACATCGTGTACATTTACAATGCGACTTGCTTACAGGATTTGTTAAGGTTGGAGTACGGTCTTCCTTTCCTGTGAAAGGGGTTACGTTTATCCTTGGTAATGATTTGGCCGGAGGAAAAGTGACACCAGTTGTAGAGGTGGTTGACAAACCTGATTGTTTTATTAAGGATGACATTGCTGATCAATTTCATGATGTGTTTCCCGCAAGTGTTGTTACACGCGCTCAAAAACGCAGAATAGGGAACGACATTATGATTAATGATTCATTTATATTGCCACTTTTTGCAGAAGAGAGTTCGTTGCCTGAAGTGCAATGTTCCGACGTGGTGAAAAATGAAAAGAAGATTGACATGGTGGCGACTGATTCCGAATTGCTGACTTTACCCATTACACGTGAGTGCATGATAGCATCTCAGCGAAGTGATCCTTCTTTGGCTAAATGTTTCTCTGCTGTTGAACATCCAAAACTATTGAAAGACAATAAAGCTGAGTATGTGATTGATAGTGGGTTATTGTTACGTAAGTGGAGACCTGTCACGAGTATGGAAAATGAGTGGGATGTTACCTGTCAAGTAGTAATACCAACTGCATACAGACATAAGGTATTACATTTAGCTCATGATCATAATCTGTCAGCACATCTAGGAGTGACGAAGACCTACGACCGTATTTTGAAACATTTCTTTTGGCCTGGTCTGAAGAAAGATGTGAGCCAGTATTGTCGTACTTGTCATGTGTGTCAGATAACAGGAAAACCAAATCAAAAGATTCCACCTGCTCCATTGATTCCGATTCCGGTCATTGGTGAGCCTTTTGAGCATGTCATGTTGGACTGTGTTGGTCCTCTACCGAAAACAAAATCAGGAAATCAGTTTTTGTTAACTATTATGTGTGTTGCCACCCGATTTGCAGAAGCAATTCCTTTGAGAAAAATTACTTCTGTTGTGATAGTGAAGTCACTGATAAAATTCTTTTCCACATTTGGACTACCGAAAATTGTACAAACCGATCAAGGAACAAACTTTCTCTCTAGATTGTTTAAACAGGTGTTAAAAACTCTAGGGATATCGCACCGAGTTTCTAGTGCGTACCATCCTGAAAGTCAGGGGGCAATTGAGCGTTTTCACCAAACGTTGAAATCAATGCTGCGCAAATATTGCTTGAGTTCTGGTAACGAATGGGACGAAGGCGTTCCGTTAGTTTTATTTGGCATTCGTGAAACGGTTCAAGAATCCCTTGGTTTTAGTCCTGCTGATCTAGTGTTTGGACATACAGTTCGTGGTCCACTTAAAGTGTTGAAAGAAGAAATTCTGAGTGAGCATGTGTCATCTAAGGAAAACATACTGGATTATGTTTGCAAATTTAAGGAGCGCCTGCATAATGCATGCAAGTTTGCAACTGAGTCTCTGGCTGTAGCTCAAAAGGGCATGAAAAAGCTTTTTGACCGAAAGTCTGTTAATCGTGAATTTAAACCTGGAGATAAAGTCTTGGTACTTCTACCGATTCCTGGTTCTGCTTTGTCCGCTCGCTTTGTGGGTCCATATGAGGTGTCGAAAAAATTGAGCGAGACAAATTATGTATTACACACTCCTGATCGCAAACGGAACTTTCGAGTCTGTCATGTCAACATGTTAAAGTTGTATTGTTCCAGAGATTCAGCGGAGAAAACACCAGAGAACATAGAATCTGCTGCTATACCTGCTGCCGTTGTTTCAACTTCCTCTGATGGGAATGTTGAAGTGTTATCGCAAGCTGTTGCGGAGTCACCGGCTGAAGATGGTGTTTCTTTTCACAATGCTCAGGTGTGTGCAAGATTTTCTAACTCCGAAGTTTTGAAAACATTGTCCACGTTTTTGATTAATTTATCTGAAACTCAGAAGCAGGATGTTATCAATTTGATTGATGATTTTCCTATGTTGTTCGGTGATGTACCTTCTAAAACGAATGTACTACACCATGACATTAAGATTACCTGTGATTTTCCAATTAAGCAACATGCTTATCGAGTTAATAGTGTGAAACGATCAGTGATGAAAACTGAAGTAGAATACTTGCAGAAACATGGTTTAGCAGAACCCAGTTTTAGCCCGTGGAGTTCTCCGTGTCTTCTGGTCCCAAAACCAGATGGAACATTCCGGTTCTGTACGGATTATCGAAAAGTAAATTCTGTTACAGTTCCGGATAGTTATCCTCTACCTCGAATGGAGGATTGTATTGATAATTTGGGTTCTTCGAAATTTGTAACCAAGCTGGACCTTCTTAAGGGTTACTGGCAAGTTCCCCTTACTCCAGAGGCTGCAAAGATATCTGCATTTGTCACTCCTGATAACTTTTTACAATATAAGGTTATGGCGTTTGGGATGCGCAATGCTCCAGCAACATTTCAGCGCCTGATTAATATTGTGTTATCGGGTGTAGTAAATTGTAATGCTTATCTCGATGATCTGGTGATCTATTCCTCTGACTGGTCTGAACATGTGTCTCTCTTAAGAACAGTGTTTGAACGTTTAGCCAGTGCATCCTTAACTGTAAATCTGGCAAAGTGCGAATTTGGTAAGGCCACAATTACATACTTGGGCAAAGTAGTTGGTCAAGGTCAAGTCCGTCCGGTAGATGCAAAGGTTTCTGCTATTGCTGAGTTTCCTGTGCCTACCACACGACGGGAATTACGCCGCTTTTTAGGTATGGCGGGGTACTATCGGAGTTTTTGCCGAAATTTTTCCACCATTGTACACCCCCTTACTAGTTTGTTGAGTCCTGCCAATGATTTTGTCTGGTCTGATTCTTGCCAGAATGCATTTGAGAGCATTAAGATCTTGTTAAGCAGTGCACCTGTCCTGGCTGCTCCTGATTTCGAACGGTCATTTAAGCTAGAAGTGGACGCGAGTGCCTTGGGCACTGGCGCTGTATTACTTCAAGAAGATGATTCTGGTCTCGACCATCCTATTTGTTATTTTTCCCGAAAATTTAACAAACATCAGCTCAATTACTCGACCATAGAGAAGGAAGCCTTAGGTCTTCTTTTAGCTTTGCAATTTTTTGAGGTTTATGTTGGATCGTCTGTGTTACCTGTGACTGTGTATACTGATCACAACCCATTGGTGTTTCTGTCAAGAATGTATAACCATAATCAGAGACTTATGCGTTGGGCATTAATTGTGCAAAACTATAATTTGAACATCAAACACAAAAAAGGGTCTGAAAACGTTGTGGCAGATGCATTGTCTAGAGCATAGAGTAGTTAGTGAAATATTGTCTGCTTTAGACTTTATGGGGGGGAGTGTTACGCACGAAGTGCGAATTGTGTGTTATGTGTGTGTGGGTGTTCTGTTTCTTGTTTTCCAGCGTTCATTGGACCTCCGGGCGATGACGTCACAGATTGACCAACCAATCCAGATCACTCACCGTCCATAAGAAACCGGTTCGCCTTTGTCTGATCAGCGTTGCACGCTCACTTGCTGTTTGTTTGAAACTTTGTTGTTCTGTGACATTGTGTTTAAACCCCGTGTATGTTGTTCTAATAGTTTGATTACGTCTCATGTCTTTTGGTTGCTTAATGTGTTATTTACCGTTCCTAGTCTTTTTGGTTAATCACTCTGTGTAAACCGGGAAGTGGGTGATAGGTAAGTATGTCGCGACATACATAGTGCACCATGTAGGACATGTTATGGTTTTGTATTAGACACATCAGTTTAGTGAGAATGCCACCTTTTGTATGTTTTGTTATTGTTAGTTAGTATGGTTTAGTTAGGGCGTTTGACGCTGAAGATTATTTCTTTTGGGATTTTCTTTTGGTTGATAGATAGCCTAGTTGATTAAATTCAGTTAGTTGTGTTTTTGTTATGTTTATTTCTTTCATTTGGCATATCTCAGTTTTCCCACCCGTTGAGTGATTTATGTCCTTTTCAATTTATGTATTGTTTGGTATCTTTTGTATATATTGTAAATATTCTTTTTGGGCACTTTATTAATTTATACACTGGGAAATAAACACAGTAATAGTTATCTTTGTCTTTTGGTTTGTTCCTTATATGTGGCTT
Organism: Rhodeus uyekii; assembly: GCA_037043235.1. Taxonomy (NCBI): domain Eukaryota; kingdom Metazoa; phylum Chordata; class Actinopteri; order Cypriniformes; family Acheilognathidae; genus Rhodeus; species Rhodeus uyekii. Next base: position 92,061 of record JAWRVZ010000148.1, read on the forward strand.
ACCTATATTAATTTAATACATAGACGTTAACTGTGTGTAGTGTTGCGTTACCGGTTTAACATCTGAAGGGACGTAACATGCTCCATTAGGGTCAAATTTGATAGTTTTTAAATGCGCTGCGCAAACTAACACAAAAGACTTTATTTCTACAGGTAAAACAGAGCAGATGAAGAAACCAAAGCTGCTGCTACACAGACAATGGATGAGGAATTCAACATGTTAACTGAAACTAACCGTGACTCTTTCCACTCTCTACAGAGCATGCAGCCTTTTTCAACAGAAGGAGAGAGAAAGCTGTTTTGAGGAAATCCAGCTGTAATATTAAAGACAGCATTCGGTTGATGGCAAAACACTGTTTACCCAAACTTTTTCGAACATTATGGTAAATTGACACATGGGTTAGACCATGTATCAAAAGGGGGAATGGGACAATTAATAATACAATTAACCAATTTGTGGTATATGACAATGAGATAAAAAAAAAAAAAAAAAAAAGTTCCGAACAATTCTGAGCCCATTTGAGATATTAGTTGGAAGAACCCCATTATTGAAGGGAGCAAGAAACAGGTGCCATCATCCGAATCGTGAACGTGATTGTTGAACTTTCGTAAAGAAATGTATTTTCTGCTGGCTAACATTTTTGTGCAGGTAAAAGCAGCTCAGGGAAAGACAGCTGAGACCCCGCTCTGTGACCTCATACCAAGAGATCTCGTGGTGATAAAGATCTGAGGAGAAAGAGCAGGAAGGCAAAGAGGTGGCTGAGCCGGTTTCAAGTGCTACTGACGACGCACACAGCAGTGAAGGTCGCAGAGAGAGCCATGTGGGTTCACGCTAGCCATTGAAAGAGCCACCTGCAGAGGGACAAGAGGAACCGAAGGAGAAGAAACCACAGATTTCAATAACAGTTTATGTTTACGTCTGATACAGACTTCTGTTATCTGAACAAGAGCGAGGTCTTAGAGGAAGAGCAAGACGGCTGAGATGGACACCGCACCGAGACCTTGGCACCCGTTCAGACATTCGGGGCTGTGCGGCCTGAGAGGCACTACATGCATCTTGACTGTGATATCAATAACGATCTGTTTTATAATTATATATGCAACAGGGGTCATCAATCAAAAAGAAAAGACCCCTGACAACGCTGTGAGTAAAAGAGATAACGTTTTTCCTACTGGAATGCCATCAGTGCACAACGGCTATGTGCTCTCTGACCCATGGACGGGCCCCTTGCGCCAATGTAGGATGGTCAATCTTCCTTGGAGGAGGAACTGCTGTAGCTGTGAACAAGACCAATGGACAAGATGATGATGATGAGGATTATACTGACATGAATTAATCGAATTATGGTGTGCTTTCTATTCTGAATATATATAATTGCTTGCTTATACCAAGGGGACTATCCCTACAAAAACAGCCTTAGCATTTCTTCTTTCACAATTTCAAGACTAAAATATGGCTAACAATAACTGAGTAGTCTGATTATTACTGATTAATTAAATAAGCAGAAGAGAGGCTGTAAACAGCTCTGCTTCTCAAAGTGAATTTTCAGAGTTCAGTAAGAAAATGGTCAGTAACTTTGTTATAAATGAATGATATTTTGTAGTTATCAATGAATGATAAAAAGAGGGGAATTGTGATGGAATTTTATAAATTACATGTTTCGTTTTCATTATTATCCATGATTATATTTTGTTTTTTGACATTATTGATTATTGTGTGACATTAATGGTATTTCCTATTCTGTAGAATGTAAAACACATATTGTGTGTAGTATAGAGAGGTAATATGTTCCTGATAAGGAATGGAAAATTACAACTGAGTCTTTAGCCTTGACTAGAGATATAAGTGTCGAAGCGGCCCTCCCTTCTTTGTCACACTCTGCAGGGCAGCTTCGGATGTCTGTATGACTGTGGCCTTTTCTTGCAAGAAAATAAACCTTTTTAAATTACAATTGGGATATTTGTCTCTTATTCAGAACTGATAAAAGATTTTGCCACCACAAAGTCCAAGATTTTAAATACTTCAGAAAGTTACACAATAAAACACAATTTCAATATTTATTATATATTAAAGTTTGGAATGATGCTGTGGCGAGCAGGGCTGGGTCGAGGGACCGTGAGAGCGTCACGAGAGCCGGTGGCGTGATTGATAATGAGCGTCACCTGCGAGCCATCGGTCTCTCATCTCACGGAGATGCGGAGGCATAAAAGGAGGAGCGACGATGGTGGAAGACGAGAGAGGACCAGGCCTGGAGTCCTGGACCATTATGTTTATTTTGAGTTTGTTTTATTTGATATTAAAGTGTGTTTAAACGTCTGCGGGTTCCCGCCTCCTTCCTCCCTGAACGTTGAACAGTGTTACAGATGCACTTTCTAAAGCAATCATCAATACCGTATTTTCTGCGCCACAATGCGCGCCGAATTATAAGGCGCAGTCTCAATTGGGGATCTAATTTTGAACTTAATTCATACAGGAGGCGCACCGCATTATAAGGCGCACGCTAAAACACATGGTCTACAAAAAAGGTAATGAAACCAAAACAGTGAGTTTTACTGAATATTATATAACAATACACTCACATTGTTTTAATCAATCAAAGTCATCATCTTCTGTGTCTGAATTGAACAGCTTGGCAATTTCACCATCAAACATGCAGGTGTTGAACCGAAATCTGACTCCCTGCACAAATCTGACTCCCCTTCTTGTGCATTCATTAATACAAGCTTCCTTGAGCATATTGGCTTATCAATCAATATTAGCTTGCAAACACTCACCCATCATGTGAAAAAATCAACAGTTTTACTGGTGTCCTGATTAGACAGAAGCACATTGCTTTTTCAGTTGTGAACGTTTCTAGGTTCATGTTGCGTGATGAGTGTGGATGTTCCTTCTTTTGACTAAGAAGTGCCAGTTCCTGTTGTATTTCAGGTACAGTAACACCTCGAGATATGAGCGTCTCTACATATGAGTATTCCAAGATATGAGGAAGCCTTCGGGCAGATTTTTGCTTCTATATATGAGTAAATATTAGAGATACGAGCACTACTGAAGCCGACGCCGACACTTGTTCACTTCATGTGTTCACTGACTTGTACGCGTCACCCGCGAATACGGTAGTCAAGTCAAGTCACCTTTATTTATATAGCGCTTTTTACAATGTAGATTGTTTCAAAGCAGCTTTACAGGAAAAACAATATAAACAAAGTTTGTTTGGCTGAACAGAAGCCCCAAAAGAGCAGGCGAATCAATACAATTGATGAATTTTAAGTGTTAAGTTTCCCCAACCGAGAAAGCCATAGGCGACAGTGGCAAGGAACCAAAACTCCGGCAGGTGACGTAACGAATGAAGAATAGAATGGAGAAAAAACCTTGGGAGAAACCAGGCTCAGTCGGGGGACCAGTTCTCCTCTGGCCAACAGCCAAACAGTGCATGATTATTATACAACAATTCAAGTCCAATATGAAGTCCAATTTGGTCCGGTTAGAGATGGGTTCATGATCGTCACAGGGGAGGGTCTAGTAGAGTCACGGTCTCCGCAGACACTTCAGGGCAGTGCTGTGCTCGTGTCCAGGTGCAGGTCCTTCATCTGATCTGGATACGGCCCGGATCCAGCTGACCACGATAACCTCGGAATAAACAGAGACCAATATCAGCGTAGATGCCATTCTTCTTCTGATGTATCGAGTACATCAGGTGTTATGGGAATGTTCCCGGTTCCGGCTTATCTAAATTATGCAGCCTAACAATCATTTTAAATGATTTGGATTAAAAATGTATGTATAATGTGTTATGTGTATGCCAGGTTGAAGAGATGTGTTTTTAGTCTACATTTAAACTGACAGAGTGTGTCTGCTTCCCGAACTGTAATAGGAAGACTGTTCCAGAGTTTAGGAGCTAAATAGGAAAAGGATCGACCGCCAGCAGTTGACTTTGATATTCTAGGTATTATAAGCTGGTCAGTATTTTGGGATCGCAATAGACGTGAAGGACTATAATGTGTTAAGAGATCGTTCAAGTACTGTGGAGCTAAACCATTTAATGCTTTGTAAGTAATTAGCAAGATTTTAAAATGTATTCGGTGTTTAATAGGAAGCCAGTGCAGGTTTGACAGAACTGGGCTAATATGCTCATACTTCCTGGTTCTAGTAAGAACTCGAGCTGCTGCATTTTGGACCAGCTGGAATTTGTTTATTAAGCGTGCAGGGCAACCACCTAGTAAAGCATTACAATAATCTAGCCTTGAACTCATGAACGCATGAACTAACTTTTCCGCATTTGTCTTAGATAGCATATGTCACAATTTAGATATATTTTTAAGACGGAAGAACGCCGTTTTACAGATGCTAGAAACATGGCTTTCAAATGAAAGATTGGTATCAAAGAGCACACCCAGGTTTCTAACTGACGACGAAGACTTGACAGAGCAGCCATCGAGTGTTAGGCAGTAGTCTAGATTATTATGTGCTGAACTTTTTGGTCTAATAATTAGAATCTCTGTTTTTTCAGAATTAAGCAGTAGAAAGTTATTAGTCATCCAATTTTTTATATCAGTTATGCATTCTGTTAATTTAGTGAATTTGTTCGTTTCATCAGGATGAGAAGAAATATAGAGCTGAGTATCATCAGCGTAACAATGAAAGCTAATGCCATGCTTCCTAATAACTGCACCCAAAGGAAGCATGTACAGGGTGAAAAGCAATGGTCCTAGTACTGAACCTTGAGGAACTCCATACTGAACCCGTGACTGATATGACATCTCCTCATTTACTGCTACAAACTGATAACGGTCAGATAAGTATGACTTGAACCAGGCTAATGCAACTCCACTAATGCCAACATAATTTTCAAGTCTATTCAGAAGGATTTTGTGGTCAATTGTATCGAATGCAGCACTAAGGTCCAGTAACACTAACAGAGAGATACAACCACGATCGGATGATAAGAGCAAATCATTTGTAACTCTAATGAGAGCAGTCTCAGTACTATGATATGGTCTAAATCCTGACTGGAAATCCTCGTAGATGCTGTTTCTTTCTAGAAAGGAACATAGTTGTGAAGATATTGCCTTTTCTAGAATCTTTGACAAGAAAGGTAGATTCGATATCGGCCTGTAATTAACTAATTCTGCAGGATCAAGTTGTGTTTTTTTAATAAGCGGTTTAATTACAGCCAGCTTAAAGGTTTTTGGTACGTATCCTAATGACAAAGAAGAATTAATTATATTAAGAATAGGATCTATGATTTCTGGAAGCATCTCTTTCAGTAGCTTAGTTGGTATTGGGTCTAGCATACATGTTGTTGATTTTGATGATTTAACGAGTTTAGACAATTCTTCCTCCCCAATAGCAATGAAGGAGTGGAATTTTTCTTCAGGGACACTAAAATTTACTGTATTTTGTGATATTGAAGTAGACGGTTGCATGGTTATAATCTTCTCTCTAATATTATGAATTTTGCAAGTAAAGAAGTCCATGAAGTCATTACTGCTGTGCTGATTTAAAGCATCTGGGGTTGAGGCTTTATTTCTTGTTAATTTAGTCACTGTATCAAATAAATACCTAGGGTTGTATTTGTTTTCTTCTAAGAGGGTAGAAAAGTAAGTAGATCTAGCTGATCTTAAGGCCTTTCTGAATGCAATAGAGCTGTCTTTCCATGAAATGCGAAAAACCTCTAGCTTAGTTTTTTTCCAGCTGCGCTCCATTTTTCTGGCTGCTCTCTTGAGGGCCCGGGTGTGCTCGTTGTACCACGGTGTTGGACTATTTTCTTTAATCTTCTTTAAGCGTAACGGAGCAACAGTGTCTAAAGTGCTGGAAAAGAGAGAGTTTATAGTTTCTGTTGCAACATCAAGTTCTTCTAGGCTATCTGGGATGTTAAGTAGATGAAATTGATAAGGAAGATTATTTATAAAGCTATCTTTTGTGTTAGAAGTGATAGTTCTACTATATTTATAACAGGGAGTTAGTTTTTCGACTTTGGCTAAAGGTAATCTACACGCAACTAAGTAATGATCTGAGATGTCATCGTTCTGCTGCAGAATTTGAACAGTATCAACATTGATCCCATATGACAATATTAGATCTAAAGTATGATTACGGGAATGAGTGGGTCCTGATACATGTTCTGTAACTCCAATAGAGTTAAAAATGTCTCTAAATGCCAATCCCAATGCGTCTTTTTCATTATCTACATGGATATTAAAATCACCGACAATTATGACTTTATCTGAGGACATTACTAATTCTGAGAGAAAATCAGCAAATTCTTTGATAAAGTCTGTATGGTGCCCTGGTGGCCTGTATAGAATAGCCAGCACAAAAGTTAAACAGGAATTATTACTGGCACTAGATAATTTTACATTGAGGACCATCACTTCAAAAGAATTATATTTCAAATTAGACCTTTGAGCAGTACTGATCGTGTTACTATAAATTACAGCAACACCTCCTCCTTTACCTTTCAGACGAGGCTCATGTTTATAACAGTAATCTTGAGGGGTGGACTCATTTAAAGTGATATAATCGTCTGGTTTTAGCCAAGTTTCTGTCAAACACAGCACATCTAGTTTATGATCTGTAATCATATCATTTACAATAAGTGCTTTTGAGGAAAGGGATCGTATATTCAGTAACCCAAGCTTTATCATTTGTTCATTTATGTTATATCCGTTCTTAGTTGTTTGTAAATCAATTAAATTTTTACTCTTAAACGGTTTTGAGAGATTTTTGTATTTGCTAATTCGGGGAACAGACACAATCTCTATAGGATGATATCTAGGTGAAAGAGTCTCTATGTGTTGGAATTTATCTGACCTCTGTGACGTGAGACAGCTAGCAGACGGTCGGTTTAGCCAGTTTGTCTGCTTCCTGACCTGGACCCCAGTTAGTCAAGGTTTAGCTCTAAGACTATATGCCAAATTACTAGAGAGAAGAGCGGCACCATCCCAGGTGGGATGAATACCATCTCTTTTCAACAGGTCAGGTCTGCCCCAAAAACTTTTCCAATTGTCTATGAACCCTATGTTATTCCGCGGGCACCACTTAGACATCCAGCCATTGAGTGAGGATAATCTGCTAAGCATCTCATCACTCCTGAGCATAGGAAGAGGGCCAGAGCAAATTACGGTGCCTGACATCGTACTTGCGAGTTCACACACCTCTTTAATATTAGTTTTAGTGATCTCCGACTGACGAAGTCGGACATCATTAGCACCGACGTGAATAACAATCTTAGAATATTTACGATTAGCCTGAGCCAGCACTTTTAAATTTGCTTTGACGTCAGGCGCTCTGGCTCCCGGCAAACATGTGACTATGGTGGCTGGAGTCTCTATTTTCACATTCCGAGTAATAGAATCGCCAATCACTAGGGCACTTTCAACAGGTTTCTCAGTGGGTGCGTCACTGAGTGGGGAGAACCTGTTTGATGTTCTGATCGGAATGGAACAGTGGTTTTTTGACCCGCGATTATGCCGTCTCACAGTCACCCAGTTGCCCTGCTGCACGGGCTCTACAGCCGGAACCGAACAATGTACAGGGTTTGCTAAGCTAGTCGCATCCAAAGTAGTATCTAAAGCCCTTGCATTCTTACTATCCTCAATTAAAGTTTGCGTGTCTCTAATTCTGAAATCTTCTCTGTCAGCCTAATTATGTCCCTACATTTATGACATGTGAAGCCTTCACAGCTGACAGAGACAGACAGACTATGCATGAAGCAGGCAGTGCAAGTGACAATTTTGAGAGAAGATGACATGACTCACCGCGTGTGTTGATCCAACTTGTTGACCAGTTGTTTGATGAAGTCGGGAAAAAGGCGCGAGGGAGAAAAACGCTGTATGCACGGACAGTAAGATAGCACAATGCTAACGCGTTTAGCGACTTAGATTAAAGTTAACGATTACAATATATTAAATAATCTAGTATTATATTTAGCAATATGAACTAACGTCAAGTTTAAAATCTAAAACAAAAACAAATTTACACGACACAAACAAACGCAATCCACTCGAGCAAACAGGAAACAACAGCAGTGCAGCAGTCAAAACGGTCTGTCTGAAACAATCAGCCGCACAGGTAGATATTTTTCTCTCTATTTTGTGCATTATTCTTCATAATAGCGACGAATTCTAAGAAAGTGAGTAGTAATGATGGTAGTGAGAAGAAGAAACGCATGATGACAATGGAAATTAATCATGAAATTGTGTATAAATATGAGCGCGGTGCCGCGTGAGAGATCTAGCACGCACTTATGATCGCAGTACATCCACGATATGTACCATTCTAAAGCAGAACGATGTTATCAAGAATGTAAATCCTTCCAAGGGCGAGGATTATATTGAAGTTGTGTTCGAATATAAATGATGAGATGGAGAGGCTTCTGTTGTTGTGGATACAGGAGAAGCAGATGTCCCTCCATAGATATTTCGTCAAAAAGTCTGCGCCAAGTGAAAGTTAGGATAATCAGGCGAAAAAAGGTAAGAAAAGTGATCAAAAGTAACAAATACAAATCGAAAAAAATAAAAACAACAATATAAAATAGAAAAGTAAAAAAAAGTTATGCTTAGTTCCTGCTATTCAAGAAAATTACAGTTTTTACTAAACGAAAAAAGCATGAAAAGTGATAAAATAAAGAATACAAATCGAAAAAATCAAAACAATGATATAAAATAGAGAAGTAAAATAAAAACGAAAGCTAAGTTCAGTTATGCTTAGTTCCTGCTATTCAAGAAAATCAACAGTTTTGCTGGTGTCTTTATCTCTCATCCTGACAAAGCTCAGGAAGTTTACAGTTTCAATTCATCTCACATCCTTTATACACATTATTTTGTTTTCTTTGTATTCATTTAAGTACTCAAAACCTGTGCTCGTTCAGCGGGGTAAAGTTAGTTTTGTTTTCGATATGTCACACATTCAACAATAAATGTCAATAACTCCAAAATGACTCACACAAAAAAAAATCTTAACAACGTTATCACAAAAAGGAAATATATCTTAATGTTTCACAAGCTTCCATTTCATTTTTTGGCTGTATATAACGAGCACTGAGCCGTAAAGCCCGTCTGAGGGCCCGTCCACACGGGAACGCGAATCACTGTAACCGCATACATTTCGTATCGGATTGGCGTTGCGTCCACACGGATCCGGCGTTCTGGGTGGCTGAATCCGCTCTCTTTGGAGAAGTTTCGCGGGGAAAGCTTGCTCTTTGATGAGCTGTAAGGGACCGTATGAAAAGTGCAAGTTCTTTTCGATTTCTGCTATAATTTAAGTGTGTGTAGACATGAGACCAGTGGCATTCATTAAAGGGGCACAGTGGACAACGTTTAAACCTGTCTTTTCAAAAAGGGAATTGAATGTCCAAATTTACCTTCCTTTTACCAATAGCTTTCTCCAGAAGAAAATTGCACTTTTCCCACGGTCCCTTACTCACAGCTCAGCAAAGAGCCTTGCTTTCTAGGCGAAACTCACATTCAGACGGGTTTTACGGCTCCTTGCTCATTATATCGAGCGGAAATAACGAAAAAGAAGCTTGTGAAACATTAAGACATATGTATCCATAGTATACATTGTTAAGATTTTTTTTTGAGTGAGTCGTTTTAGAGTTATTGCCATTTTATGCTGAATGTGTGAGGAATATAAAAAACAAAACTAACTTTACCCCGCTTGCGCGTTCTGGGTGTTTGCTGTGTGAAAACATCGATTGATAGGGGAATATGCCACCAGGAGTCAGATTTCAGGAGGTAAGCATATGGTATTACATAATGTTCTGTGATTGGTTTATCACTGCCAGCATCCTACTGTCCCTGTGTCAGTGTGAAATGGTCTGACAGTCAATCAAGCTGAGCGCTTATCAAAATCACCCAAAAACAATTTTATAGATTTCGGAACTCCGCCCACAGACAAGGCGCACACCGGGCTATAAGGCGCACGTCCAGTTTTTGAGGGAAAGTGAGTCTTTTAGGTGAGCCTTAGTGCAGACAATACGGTAACTATGGTTCACATGCTCATCCGACACTTTCGACCAGTTTCCAGTAAGTAACTAAAATAACCAGCAACATTCGGTGGATCAGGAGATGTGTGATGGAATTTTATAAATGATACGTTTTCTTTTTATTCTTATCCATGATTATATTTTGTTTCTTAACGTTATTGATTATTGTGTGACATTAATTGTATTTTTTATTCTGTAGAAACAGGAAGATAGGTACATAGATAAGATAAGATAGTAAGATATAACTAGAATGTACATTTCCTGAAGAAAACGTGAGTGGTGCTCGCAGTGGCAAAATCCGCCCCGGGCAAGGTTATTAATGTCGGACACTATGTTTATATGATGTTCTGCCGCTGAGATATGTTTTATTTGCATATTTGTTTGGTTGCTAGTGCGCTCTGTTAATATGTTCTGAGTATGTTCTGTTAATATGGTTGCTGGGAGGTTTCCATGGTGATACCTAAACCCTACTGACAGCTGGAGTCAAAAGGAGTCACTCTATATAGTTATTTCACACAAGAACATACTTAAGCCAAAATGATTTGTGATTTTCAGTTAGATTCTAATATTCTTTAAGAAAGAAATAAGATATTTTACATTAATTTGTGGCACACAACAAAAAAAATCCAATAAAAAAAATCCAGCTATACTATAATGTAACCATGGTAACCAGGATTTATTTTATTTTACCATAAGGTAGGCGGGGCTTCCTTGGCAGTTTTCTTCAACTCTAATGTTATAAAGTCTTTCATCAAAAGCTAAAACAAAACTGTAAACCAACATTTGAAGAAACCTTGTATTTTGGGATGTAAAAACAACTCGTGAATCCACCACTGATTATTAACCTTGTGAAATGAGCACTGAGCGGATAGAGATCAATGAATGATGCACATATGTCAAGAGATTGCTTATGAACTAATGATGAATCATGTCAACGTTTAAATAACATTTTATATGCTAATATGTTTTAAGAACGCGTTTTTTATGTGCCACATCAGAAATGGCATGAGCGGCATATTGAGGCAGACACTTCAAAATAAGAGTCCCGATGTATTTTTTGGACATTCTTGATATGCTCTTACACAAACTACATTTGTATTTGTACAACCCTGCACATTGGAATCACGCTACACGTGGTAATTTGTGCAGTTAATACTAGGCTTTCACTCAAAACGGATCTAATGTGGATTTTGATCATATAAAAAGCTTTAAGTACATTTCAAACTTACAAGCACCTCCTTATCATGTAACCACTCTTTATTGCTGTGAAAATACACCAAACCGCATGGTAATCATATTAGACAGTACTTATTCATATTTAGAAACATTTATATAGTTTTAATTATTTAACTAGGTTTATTATGTACCGACTCAGAACAAGGACGTGCAATGGAATCACGTGACCGGAAGAGACGTGGCAGTTAATGAGTGTCATGTGAGCAGCCAACAATACTGAAGTCATGACAGCGATCTCGGAAGTGGAGACGGAAGCCATTCATTGCATACACTAGTTGAATACGATCAATTATGATTATCTCTTCAAATTAACACGGTTTAGTTCATCTTTGGATTAAATCTTGTAAATTTTCACATTCAAACGTTTTTTGTACAAATGCAGACTATAGGTCTACATTTTGAATACAAAAGTAAAGGTTAATTTGAGTAACCCGCTTACCATCTTAATGCAGCATCTGTGAACATATCCACATCTTCTCTGAAGTTCACAAGAAAGTATTCTTAATGTGCAATTAAATCATGTTCAATAAAGACAAAACAACTGGATTGTGCCAATTCACCTGAATATTTATTGAAGTTTAAGAAAAACGCCTGTTGTGCCAAATCTCATCCACCACACCCGATACTAGCAGCAAAGTCTAATAGCATTAACTTTATTTTAGCATGGTATGCAGTTATACATTTGTGCTGTTAAATAATAAATGTAAATGTATATTTAAAAAAAAATCATATGTAATATGTTTATATCTAATATGTTTTCACTTACAAATCTTCAAACCTTCACGTCTCAAACTTTTATATTGGCATTATCTCCATCCACAGGTGTTGAAATTGTTTTAAGTGTACTTTATACATTAAGGCTAAATTTATTACTTTATAAAGTTAAATGAATACTACATGGAAATGCATATATAGAAACCATTTTATAAAAGCAATAAGACCGTGATTTAAGAAAAGCTAAGGGGTGTAACACCATTTAGCCTTTCTGAAATCACTGTAAAGCATTCATGATGAAGTTTGTCTGGAACAGCTTGTATTGTGAACTGAAACGCGCACAGATAAAGAGCCACACACACACACTACACCTTGAAACAGTGCATCTATATATCTATATCTATATATATATACTTAAATTGCATGTTTATGATTAACTCTACATTAAGCCACGTAATGATTTAATTTTGATTTCAAATTAATTGTGCAGCACTAGTTATTAACATTGATTTACATTTTCATGATTTAATTGAAGATTGAGAAATTTTGGTCAGTAAGGGTCAGAGAGGTAGACAGGATTTGGCACAACACCCCCAATGAGCAAGCCAATGGCGACTGTGGCAAGGAAAACAACTCCAAAAAACCTTAAGAGGAACCAGACTCAACAGGGAGCCCTTCCTCTTCTGGCATAGCGTATACATTACACTAACATTATTATTTCAGGAAATATAGATCTCTAGAAATAAAAATAAAAACAGTTTTATATTTATAATCTTTTAAATATTTCGGAGATAAACCTGAAAAAGAGTAAAATCAACATCAAACAGTAAAAGACAAATATAACTGGGTTAAAATACTTTCTTTTGGTGGGTGAAAGTATTAACATGCCTAAGACTATTGCACAGTACAATATATAAATATACTCTGTACTGCGCAAGAGTCTATATATTAATTCCATAGATATCGGTGGTGTAATGATGTATCGCCCGTCATCTAGTCACTGGATCCGACACAGCATACAGACTGGATATCCTGAGGTAGAGCAGAAGCAGAAGTTAAAACACATCATTATGTTAGTGGATGCATGTGAATTGTATGATAAAATGTACTGAAACACTAGACTTTACTATTAGAATTGATAAACTTTACATCAGTACTTTCCTGTGCTTGTTTTGCTGTGGTCCTTCATGTCATTCATGTTGTCCCTTCCTGTAGAAAAATAAATAAATGAATGACGGGGTCACTACATACAGACAGTACTAATAAACAAAAAAGCAAGCAGAAAGAAATGACCACATATGCAGCTTGTCACCAGTGTTGTAGCACACTTGATGATCTCAGACATTCTGACTTCAACTGTCCAGTTGCTGAAAAACAAGAAGTACAAATTTGATTCAGATCTAATTTCTTTCTTGGAAATGTGGTTATGATGTACTGTAGTAGTTATTGAAGCGGAATCTTTAAACACTTAGCTTTGGATGGTAGTTTTCAGTCCAGTCTTGCACTGCTATATTCTCCAAACTCTTCCTGCAACTTTACAGAAGGGCACATATTAATTACTATTAGAATAACAGCAGACTGCATATATTGCACAGATTGTCACAAATTGTACAGGTTGAACACATGTTGAGGTTAAAATTTCTGTCAGTCAAAAATATACTACAACCGTGTCTGTTTATTTTCTTGTTTATATCTTACTGCCACTATTGCTCTCATTGTCGTGTGTACTCACTGCATCCTGTCTGCCGCTGCTGCCTTCACTGTCTAGAGTCCTCCCTGGAGCTGCTACACTACTCCTTTACGTGAAAGCTGAAACCAAAGCTCATTTACGTAAAATACAGTACACAACACTATGATACTTACGACAACCATGCAAAACAACTGATTGAAGGCACAGATCCGGCTGAGAGATGTGGTCCAGTAGTGAATGCTTTTAGGTAGTTGCTGTGGTGATCAGTTGCTTGCATCTTCCAGTTGTGAGAAATTCCAGAACCATTTTTTCTCCTGAAGATCCTCATTAAATTCTCCACAGACGACGACGGGATGATTTTCCACCAACCCCAGATAATGAATGCTCAGAGCTTCGGTTTCAGATGGCATAACATTGCAATACGACCATATGTAGAACTTGAAGGCCTAGGGCCCGTCCTGTGGCCACACTGGCACCGTTAACGCATGTCCAGCGCCCTTCAAGTTTTATATGGTGTAGCAATGCAACACAAAGGATTAGGCCATCACTGCCTAGAGTCCTCCCTGGAGCTGCAGCACTACTCCTTACTTGATCCATCCTGCTGATGAGGCTGTAAGATACAGTACACGGCACTATGATAGCTATGATAACTATGCAAAACACCCGATTGAAGGCACAGATCCGGCTGAGAGAGGTAAATGTGGTCCAGTAGTGTATGCTTTTTGGTGGTTGCTGTGGAGATCAGTTGCTTGTATCTTCTCGTTGTGAACAATTCCAGAACCTTCTTTTCTCCTGTGCTTAGAAGATCTTCATTAAAGTCTCCACAGACGACGACGGGATGATTCTCCACCAACTCCAGATAATCCAGGAGACTGGTCAAGTTCCTCAAGTTCCCGGCTCGAAAATCCTCTTCATTGACACTACAGCGTTCTGCAATGTCATCCCTTGAACTTTGTGAGCTGTGCAGGCGTAGGCTAACTTTAAAGGGAACTGTCGACGAACGGCTCCTGTCCTTGGACTTTCCTCGGCTCTCTCGATATAAACCAAGTCGTCTTTTTCACCTTGCACCCTTCTGCGGTGTTTCCTGCCTGCGCTGGGATTGTCGGGCTGAAGTCCTAGTATCTGTATGGTGTCAATTCCATCTTTTGTCTTAATGACAATATTCGGGATGCTCCCAAAAGGTCATTGACGATTCCGTCTTCAACATCCAGATTCCTAGTTACCATTACTCTTACACCCACTGCAATTTGAATGGTGTCTAGTAGGTCATCCTTTTTCCCAATGACAGGCTTCTTCAGTCTTTTCATCCCTCCTGTTCTCGGGTCCTTCCTGTAGTCCTCGGCATTGACAGTCACGGCATCAGAGTGAAGGGCGTGGATTGTTTCCGTGTTGTGCCTGTGAACTTCCTTGTTCGTGGCAAAGACGTGCAGTGCAGTGCGGGGGCAGTCTTTGGGGTCCTTCACAACCTGCAGCAACAAACTTTTATCAGCTTCACCAAGAGCGTCTTCCTCTTCACTCGCAGTCTGTTCAAAAGTTGGGCGAAAGCAAGGTCCTCTTTCTGACGCATGATTTCTGTGAGAGTTATCATTTGGAAATGGTCTTTCCAGAAGTCCAAAACGTCCTCCTCATATACCCAGAGTGGTTTGGCTCTACCAGTAGGTGGTAGTTGATAAAAGTCTCCCACGGCGAGAACAGAGATTCCCCCAAAAGGTTTCTTGCTGCCTTTAATTTGCTGAAATCGCCAATTTACATAGGCAAAAAGATCCTTCGAAACCATGGACACCTCGTCGATGATCAGAATCTCCACGTCGCGTAATCTAGCCCGTAGTTCGTCCAAGGCATTTCCAAGTCCTTGATACGGTGGCTTCAGATTCCTTGGAAGTTTTAGAATTGAATGAAGCGTTTGTCCGGAAATGTTGAATGCCGCCGTTCCAGTAAAGGCACTCAAGAGCACTGTAGGCACAGACAAATCACCTTCCTCACGGAGTCGAGGCAGTTGTCGTAGAATTTTGGTCGCTTCAAAGTCAAAGTCAGCTTTATTGTCAATTCTGCAATATATACAGCACATACATACAGAGAATTGAAATTCTGTAACTCTCAGACCCAAGGTGCAACCAGGTTACATTAACAGTAACAACAGCAACAAAAAAAAAAAAAAATATTTATATATATATATATATATATATATATATCAACAACACCAAAAAAAAAAAAAAAAAAATATATATATATATATATATAAAAATAAATAAATAATAATAGATGAAATAAAATAAAATAGATTAAGGAAATAAAGAGATAAAGTCGCGATGGTAAAGACGGGTCAGGTGCATGGGGCAAAAGAGAGGAAAAGGGGCAGAGACGGGAGGGAGTTCAATGCCCTGACAGCTTGGGGAATGAAGCTGTTCTTCAGTCGGCTGGTCCTTGCCTGGAGACTGCGTAGTCTCCTCCCTGATGGCAGCAGACTGAAGAGGCTCTGGGATGGGTGGGAGGGGTCTCTCGCAATGATGAGGGCTTTGCGGGAGAGGCGGGAGTTATAAATATCCTGGAGGGGTGGGAGAGAGACACCAACGATCTTCTCAGCTGCTCTCACTATGCGCTGAAGTGCTTTTCGGCAGGATGTGTTGCATGCGCCATACCACACAGTGATGCAGCTGGTCAGAATGCTCTCGATGGTGCCTCTGTAGAAGGTGTGCATGATGGGGGCTTCCGTGTATATGCACTTGATGACGTGCGATTTGCCACAACCAGCACCCCCTGACACGAAGTAGAAGAACTGTTCTGGATTATGACCCCATACACGCTTGCGACACCACTGGCAGACAGTGTAGAACAGGGGTCGCCAACATGGTGCCCACGGGCACCAGGTCGCCCCCAAGGACCACATGAGTCGCCCGCAGGCCTGTTCTAAAAATAGCTCACCATAGCGCTACTTACCAGTGAGCTGCATCTATTTTTCTTGCTATCCTTTTTTTAAATCACACCCACAAATTAACTCCTCCACATCACATAATTTAACATAATAGGATAACCTAAAAAAAAGCGAGCTGCACTGAATACAGCAGTGTTTTTCAACCAGTTTTCGCGGCACACTAGTGTACTGTGAGAGATCATCAGGTGCGCCACGGGAAATTATTCAATTTCACCTAATTTTTCTAAAAAAAAACACATTTTGAGCGACTGCAAGCGTCAATGGTGCACGTCTGTAGTGATGTTACGTCTGACACCGACACTCCGAAGCTTGCTTCAAACTCGAACGGGCTTTGCAATGAACCACTGCTTCGGAGCTTGTATCATTACATCACTAGTCACGTGAAAATGACGTTTGAGACAAACACACTGCTTCACTCCGGCAGTGAACCACCTGACTGCTCTGACAGCCCGATCCAGTGTTCACGGGTTTCAAACCTGGCGGCTGTATTTCTTACAAAAGTGAAACCAAACCGTGGGTTGTAGTAGACGGTGTTTGCATTGCCGCTATTGTTGAGGAGAGTGGATTGAGTTTATTTCAGTGTTGTATATTCAAAGCAATATATCCTCATTTATATCAGCTTTCTAAACTGTTTTTGTGTACACCTGCATCTGTTCCATGCGAGAGAACGTTCTCTAAAGTTGGCGAAATAGTAAAAAAGAAAAAAACAAATCACCTTTCACCAAAGACTGGAGAAAATAATTTTTCTGAATAAAAACCATACCATTTCATGAACACTTTGTCTAAGCCTTCTGCATGTACCCAAAGCACACCCTCTATTTTTATTTAAATTGTTAGTGGCTGGTAAAAATCTTGTAGAAGTGATCATTTGAAAATGTAAATACTTGCAGAGATTTAGAGAAATAAAGTGTTGCATATTGATAGGTTTCCTACCTTGTATAATTATTGTGAGAAATCATTAACATGATCAGTGTCTTCACATAGATGAATATCATTAATTATTAATAATGACATAATTAAAGGTAAATTCAACAAATTTGATATTTCGGAAGTGTGTATCAAACTGGTAGCCCTTTTGCATTAATCGGTATCCAAGAAGTAGCCCTCAGTTTCAAAAAGGTTGACGACCCCTGGTGTAGAATATTGCGGCCTGCGTCTCATTTAGACTCCTAAACAGCTTCCTCACAAACTCATGGCTCAACTGCGGTTCCTCTCTTTGTGGCACGACTCCATCTCCGCCTTCAAGAATCCGATATTCCGGGACATCATCGTGCGCATCCTCATCGTCTGGATTGATGTTTTCTCGTTCTGCAATGCACTCCAAGCGATCCACTTCAACTTCAGGTGCGAAAGCGGTTCAGGCGTTCTCGGCCGGTCCTTGTTGTTGCAGCTGATCGAATGCTTTGTCCACTTCGTCACTGTGTTTCTCAAACTTTTCCTTGTGTGCTTCCACTATGGCGTGTACATCCATCAGGAGGCCAGGGTGCGTTGGAATCTCCACAGATGCACATTTGTAAAACAGCTCATATGTTGGAAATTTCTGAGGTTTTAACTGTGCGTTGAAACGATGTGGCATATACAACTTCAGTAAGCGACTGTAAAAAAAATTCTGGTTATTTTTCCTCTGAGAACCGTGCGAATCTAATAACGGCGGCCTTGCCCACAGTTCTCTTCTGAAAAAATCCCATGTTGTTCAGCAGCCGGTGAACATTTTTTCCTTCCGTTTGCCGTCCATATACGATACGGTATTCTGAAGCAAAATCCGCCAGACACATTTTCTCAAACTCCTGTGATTGAGGCCTTGCTCTGTATTTGTCGATTATTCCAGACATCCAGACATCCTCTGAATCGTGATCTTTGTTTTGCAAGACACTAAGGGGCAGACTCATCTTCAGTGCATCATCATAATAAATATAAACACGACGCTTCGTGAACACTTCTTCATGGGTAAGCTACATGTTCGTGCCACGGACTCCTGAGCGCTTACTTGCCTGTGTTTCGAGTAGGCCTGCATTATGTGCTTCATTTCGTCTTCCTGGTTAACGTCCCTTTCCCGGACACCCTCCGGCTTTGAAATGTATGACAGCATGTACATGATGCAGCTGAAAGGGTCAAGGATGTAGATCAGGATTGTACCCATTGACCCAAGACTCTTTTGGATCACGCTTCAGTAGAACAACGCTGGAATTCGACACCTCCTCGACGTACTTATTGTATTCATCCATGGTCAGAGCACACTTTGTGAGTAGCTCTGGCAAGCTGTCAAAGGACGATTGGGGATCATTCAAGAGATCCCACACCGGCTTCAGTTTCAGCCTGGCCTTGCTCATTGCTTTGCGGACAGCATCCCGTCTCAACTTCCCTCTGTCTGATTCCATTTCGGCTTTGCTGTCCTCTGCTACAGGACAGTTTGGTCGTGGACAAGCCATTGCATTTTTAGACGCAGACATGCAGCTTCCAGATGAGGAAGGGTCCGTGTTTTCCTTTTCATCACACGGTGGTCGCGGACGAGTGATTGTAGTGCTCGGCATTAACCCAAATCGGCATAGCTTGTTACCTTTCTTGCACGACTTGGAGTGATTCCTGCTGTGAAGCTGAACCTCCGTGACAATCTGATGAAGTTCCGGATCAGCCGTAGCATCAGGCAACCGACATGTTATGTAGCGGTCAATAAAAGCCCAGACGACCTCATCAGAGTCGTCTTCGAACATGGGTGCATCCTTTACACAAATGAGAAGATGGATATGTGGGCTTCCTTTAGCCTGAAACTCAACTCTGTAGAAGTAATCCTCAACCTTACCGATTGGTTGGGCGTGTGACAGAAGCAGATGAGTCATCCACACGTTTCTCAAACATGCACATGACTGTGACGGGGTTGCTACGAAGGATTTCGCATTTTGTCGTCCAGTCAAGCTCTGAAAAGTCGATCCGTTCACTTTGCTGGGCCTTGATTGCTGTTATTACTTCAGGCCATCGCATTTCGGCCGCACTGAACGTGCAAAAAAACGTTGGGGTGCATAATTGTCTGATCATGGCCTGGAGATCCCTTAAGGTTTTCTCCCAATAAGAAGGAGAGCCTCTCAGTGGTTGCATGAACCGTGTGGCCTCTTTGTTGTGCAGCAGTAGTTCGATCTCCTGGTTGTTCTGAAGCAGTTTGTTTGAAATCCTTCGGCCATCTCTTGTGATGGGTTTCCCTTTTCGCAACTGGATGGACATGCTGTTCCTCGCCAGTTGGGTTTCCGTCACAAACTGTGCAAAGAAAAGGTAGCTCTGATCTCTTGCGAAACGGGTGTCAGCGCAGAACAATCTTGCGTTGAAATACATGCTCAGAGATACTGCTATTTCACGTTCCTCATCAATTGTGTTCCGTCCTGTCGGAAATTGAACGGGGAATGCCATTGCTTCCAGCTTTGGGATTTTAAAGAATCCAACGGGCTTTTGTCCTTGTCCTGGGGCGATGCTAAAGATTCCCTCACCGTACGATAAGATCTCCTGTCCAATGTCAGGTGTCTGCATGCACGTGTCCAATGTGAGACCGGGTCTAAGTTCATCCTTTTCCTCAACACTTACCTGCTGTTCATCCTGCTCAGCAACTTCTTGTTGCTTCTCAGTGTTGTCAGCTTCCTCATCGAAGTGACTATCTAATATCGCACCTTCTCTTATGGAAATATCCCTGTATTCTGAATGCATTGATTTCAGCTTCGATAAAGCTGCAAGCACGTTGTGCATGTTGACGGTATGGAAGTGCTGGTATCCTTTAAATTTCATGTGTCTCAACTTCACCTGCAGCAGCTGGGACTCACTACTCGGTCTTGGCAGAGAGTTGACAGTCTTCTCCATCTCAGACGGTAAAGCAATGATTTTTGCAAATGGAATGATTTTGGCAATAAGCTGACGTTCAAGAAAATTCAAATCGACCAAGAAAGGTTGTAGAAAATCTTTCTTCTGGGATAGGAAGGTGGATTATTTCAGTTATCCACTTGGATAGCACTTTTTTTATACTGGTGAACATTTATGGCTTCAACAAGTCCATGTACACCACATCACTGGGTCCCATCATAGAGGCACACGGCTTCTCTTATCACTGCTACGCAGATGACACTCAGCTCTACATATCATTTCAACCAGATGATCCAACGGTGGCTGCGAGAATCACAAGCTGCCTAGCGGACATCTCGACATGGATGAAAGAGCATCATCTGCAGCTCAACCTGGCAAAGACGGAGCTTTTAGTCTTTCCTGCCGATCCAACCCGACAGCATGATTTCACTATCCAGAACGGTGCTACCACGATAACCCCTTCAAAGTCTGTCAGAAATCTTGGAGTGATCTTTGAGGACCAGCTGACCTTCAAGGACCACATTGCAAAGACGGCTCGATCATGCAGGTTTGCACTGTACAACATTAGAAGGATCAGGCCATTCCTCACTGAGCAAGCTACGCAACTTCTGGTGCAGGCCATGGTCATTTCCAGACTGGACTACTGCAACGCTCTTCTGGTTGGGCTTCCTGCAAATGCAATCAAACCCCTACAACTGATCCAGAATGCAGCAGCTCGTCTGGTCTTCAACCAACCGAAAAGGTCTCATGTCACACCACTCTTCATCTCACTACACTGGCTCCCTCTCGCAGCACGCATCAAATTCAAAGCACTGACTCTTGCATACAAAACTTACACAAACTCAGCACCTTCATACTTCCACTCATTGGTACAACTCTACACACCGACCAGAAACCTTCGATCGTTCAACGAGCGGCGACTCGTGGTTCCATCACAGAGAGGAAAAAGAACGATCACAAGAACATTTTCATTTACCACCCCTGGCTGGTGGAACACACTCCCTGCCCTCATCCGGAATGCAGATTCCCTGTCGAGGTTTAAAAAACTACTAAAAACGCATCTCTTCCATGAGCACCTAACATGACACACACATGCACTCACAAAAAAAAAAAAAAAAAAATTTTTTTTCCCCTTTTCTCTACTCCCCATGCTTGTGCTACTTGTATTCAGAATGTTTGAAACTTTGTATTGTAAGCGCTCTTATGTGTTTTTGTATCCTTTGGACAAATTGCTTCTATATTCCTCAAATTGTAAGTCGCTTTGGATAAAAGCGTCTGCTAAATGAGTAAATGTAAATGTAAATGTAAACAAGTCTTCAAACAATAAAACCTTATTTGATGATTTAATCATTTATATAAGTAATTTAAAACTTAAATATCCCTCTGCCTTTATTTTAATGGGTGGCGATTTCAATGAGGCACCAGATTTTGTTGCTGATCGATTTCCGTCTAGAAACATGTCTAACAGCGTAAACCCCTTAATAGAAAATCTCTGTCGATGTCTGAACCTGATCGATGCACACAGATATTTAAACCCCGATGACCACATGTACACTTGGTTTAAACTTGGTTTAGACCTTTCTCAAAAGTCACGTACAGTGATACCTCGGTTTATGAGCGACTTGGTATACGAGCAAATCGGTGTACGAGCATGGGGAATCGAATCGGTGTACGAGCATTGTATCGTGTACGAGAAATTTTTTACCTCACCCATGCACAGTTTTGTGTGGAAGCTCAGCATGGTCTGCGCATTTTTACAGGAAATATCCTAATGACAGCCTCTCATAACACAGTCACGGAGTTCCAACCCCTTTATCACTCCTTAACTCATTGATTCTCTCAGCGTTGCTTGGTTTGGCTGCATCATTCACCACAGTGATACTTTTATAAGTGATTTACAGCGGTTTTACCTCCTGTTGTAACATTAATTAATTGTGATCGCTATTGTTCACGTAGTGAAATATACACGTACAGTACCTCTAAGCAGTAACTGTCACAGTTCATGAACTCATTGTCTAGTTCTGCCTGTGTGTGTGTGTGTGTGAGAGAGAGAGAGAGAGAGAGAGAGAGAGAGACACACCTCGTTCTCATATCATCTGCCTATTTAGTTCACTTCTCTCCACTCTTCTCTTGTCCAGTCCTTCGTTCGTGGCTCCAGCGCGCGTTCATTCGCGGCCGTGGCCCCAGCGCGCGTTCATTCGCGGCCGCAGCTCCAGCGCACGTTCATTTGTAGCTCCAGCGCGCGTTCATTCACGGCCGCGGCTCCCATGTGTGATACACCTCTGGATTATCACTTTGTTTGTTTTCTACACTATTATAATAAATTCACTCATTTGCACTTGAATCCTTGCTTTCCCCGCTCCCCCCTCCTCCCTCCTCTCATCTCCTCCATGCAGGCTGCTCAAACCTGAACTGCATTACAGTAAATTGTCACGTATTTTTATAGTTTAATAGTCAATTATTAATTAGTATTTATATGAGATTTTAATGGTTATAATTTTAACTGTAATTAATAGGGTAAAACCCAAAAAATATTTAAAATGGGCATTTATGGTCGTGTGGAACGAATTAATTGATTTTTAGTGCATTCTTATGGGGAAACTTGTTTTGGTGTACGAGCATTTTGGTTTACGAGCTCGCTCTTGGAACGAATTAAACTCGTATACCGAGGTATTACTGTATAGACTTGTGGCTGATATCAGACTCTTTAGTTACCTTCTTGGTGTCGGCGGAAATTTCACCTTCACCTCTAACTGTCAGGGTTCTGCCACATTCGGTCTAGTAGTCATTTCTTGGTTGTGGCAGAGCTCTGACACTACCGTTATGTCTCGTGTTTGGTGTGTGTGCGCACGGCGTCGAGGATTCGAGCCGCGCGCGCTTGTCTGTGTAACGTCTTATGTGCGGGTTATGATGTCTGATCCCGAGACTGGTCTTGTCTAGTTTCAGTTTCGGTTTTGGATCGGGATTCGGGCATTCATAACTCGTTTGTTCGTCCTTGTCTTGAGCTCATGAGAACAGGTGTTTACACCTGGTCTTGCGAGCTCTACGTTATGTGAGTGGGCGCGGTTTCAAGCGTTGCGCGAGCCACGCCTCCTCTCGTCCGTGTGTTTATGTTTGGCACGCGGTTCGCATTCCATCGGCCGCGTGCTTGTGTTTTGTCACGTGCAGTTTGGTTGTCACCAGCTGCACGTCGTCTTTGGTTAATTGTCTGCATGTTCATGTATTGTCTGTTACCCCGCCCATCTTGTTTCTTTGTCATTAGTTTGATTTTTCCCAGCTGTTTTTCCGTGTTAATTTCCCAATGTCCTCCCTATATATTCCGTCTTTGTCTGCTTTTCTGGGTCGCGTCGTTGTCTTACCTGTCCTGTTGCTGCCAGTCTGTTCCTGTCCTGCCTTGCCTGTTCAACCTGCTCTTGTAGTTTAGTTTAGTTCTTCAGTCTGTTTTAGTTCCTTAGTCAGTCTAGTGTTTTCCCCCACGGGGTAGTTTTGTTTGCATTTTATTTATGTTCAATAAAAGCCCTTTCCACCTGCATAATTGAGCCCTCGCTCATCCCTTCATCCCCAATACCTGACAGAACGACGCGAACACTATGAGGACTCAGCGGGGAAAGGGCTCCCATCCTCCACCAGCCTCAGCACACTCCAGCCCCCTGTTCCAGCGGATGCTGCAGCTCAAGGCTTTGAGCTCCCTCCGACAATGTGGGGCAGATTTGAAGACCTTCGCCGGGGAGTTTAGCCATGCTGCAGCGGGGCTGGAATTCAATGATGCGGCCTTGAAAGACTTGTTTAATTACGCCCTTGATGAGCCGCTCAGCGTTTGGAGGATGAGGGGGCTGGAACACTTGAACTTTTGGGGGTTTGTGGAGTTTCTATCTACCCCCTCCGTTGTTCCGTCCCCAGAGGAAGTTTTGGCAGCTGCAGTGCCCCCAGAGCTGCCCAAGGACACATCTGCACCAAACCCTCGCACACTTAGGAGGAGGAGACAGAGGGCCGCCTCCTCTTCAATCGGCCAGCTGCCGGTCGCCCCAGAGCCAGCTGCCGGACAGGAGGCCGTCGCCCCAGAGCCCGCCATTGACACTGTGCCGCCTTGTCGCCCTCGTAAGCGGCGGAGGAAGAAGAGGGCTTCCTCCAGTCTGCAAACCCCAGAGGCCATCCTCGCCCCGCCGGCGCCGCCCAAGCGCCTCTGCCTGCCGGCGCCCCCAGAACGCCTCTGCCTGCCGGCGCCCCCAGAACGCCTCTGCCTGCCGGCGCCCCCAGAACGCCTCTGCCTGCCGGCGCCCCCAGAGCGCCTCCCAGACCTTGACCTGCCGACCCACACAGACCCGCCTGTCTGTCCAGACCCGCCTGTCCGCCTAGACCTTTCAATCCTGCCAGACCAGCCTGTCCTGCCTGTTCTCCCTGACCCAACCAAGCTGCCTGTCCATCTGGCACTGCCCTGGCCATCTGCCACGACTCCCTACCTGCCGGAGTCTGCCTGGTCTGTCCCTACAGCACCACCCTAGTCGTCTGCCAGGACTCCTGAACCACCGGAGCCGGCCTGTTTCACCCCTCCGGTGCCGCCTGACCCGCTGGCCTTGCTTGAGCCCGCATGGCTCACCCCTCCTGCACCGCCTGACACGCCAGCCTGGTCTGAGCCTCCCTGGCTCATTCCCCCGGCTCCACCCTGGCCATCAGCTAAGAACCCTGTACTGTCTGAGCCACCCTGGCTCATCCCTCCAGTTCCCCCTCCCTGGACTCTGTTTATTTTCATATTGGACTGTTGAGTGATTCCCTTTAAGATACTCGGACTGTCTTTTGAGTTATTATTTTTCTTGATGCTGGTTTGAGGTCTGTTTTAGTTTTATCACATTTCATGAAATTTTGAACTGTTTTCCTATATAGAGGTCTGTTTCTTTTTGTTATGTTGGCTGACTTGTCTTCCCTCCCTCCCCCCCTCCTCTTGTCCTTGTCTATTTATTTTTCCTGCCTTGCCCTGGTGTTTTACTTCTGTCCTGTGCTTTCTCTTGTCATGTCTGTCCTGTTCTAGTCTTGTTCCCGGTGTTCCTCGTAGGGACGCCAGGTGGCGTCCCTTTAGAGGGAGGGTAGTGTCAGGGTTCTGCCACATTCGGTCTAGTAGTCATTTCTTGGTTGTGGCAGAGCTCTGACACTACCGTTATGTCTCGTGTTTGGTGTGTGTGCGCACGGCGTCGAGGATTCGAGCCGCGCGCGCGCTTGTCTGTGTAACGTCTTATGTGCGGGTTATGATGTCTGATCCCGAGACTGGTCTTGTCTAGTTTCAGTTTCGGTTTTGGATCGGGATTCGGGCATTCATAACTCGTTTGTTCGTCCTTGTCTTGAGCTCATGAGAACAGGTGTTTACACCTGGTCTTGCGAGCTCTACGTTATGTGAGTGGGCGCGGTTTCAAGCGTTGCGCGAGCCACGCCTCCTCTCGTCCGTGTGTTTATGTGTGGCACACGGTTCGCATTCCATCCGCCGCGTGCTTGTGTTTTGTCACGTGCAGTTTGGTTGTCACCAGCTGCACGTCGTCTTTGGTTAATTGTCTGCATGTTCATGTATTGTCTGTTACCCCGCCCATCTTGTTTCTTTGTCATTAGTTTGATTTTTCCCAGCTGTTTTTCCGTGTTAATTTCCCCATGTCCTCCCTATATATTCCGTCTTTGTCTGCTGTTCTGGGTCGCGTCGTTGTCTTACCTGTCCTGTTGCTGCCAGTCTGTTCCTGTCCTGCCTTGCCTGTTCAACCTGCTCTTGTAGTTTAGTTTAGTTCTTCAGTCTGTTTTAGTTCCTTAGTCAGTCTAGTGTTTTCCCCCACGGGGTAGTTTTGTTTGCATTTTTATTTATGTTCAATAAAAGCCCTTTCCACCTGCATAATTGAGTCCTCGCTCATCCCTTCATCCCCAATACCTGACACTAACAGATCATGCAGAATGTTAAATCTCAGACTAATATCTGAGCCATTTCTAAATGGGAGCTATTTAAATATGAATGTAGGAAATTCTCTGTCAAATTTGGGAAAAATAGAATGTCTATAAAAAATGTGGAAATGATCAATTTAATTAAAAAGATAAATGAAATAGTAAAGATCCCTAACCCCGGAGAGGATGACAAGGAATCTCTTTATGCTTTACAAAGCAGTTTAGATGATCTCTTTCTAGAGAAAGCAAAGGGTGCATTTATTAGTTCGAGAGCCAAATGGTTTGAGTTTGGGGAAAAAAATGCTGCTTACTTTTTCAACCTAGAGAAGAGACGGGGCAGTAATAAAAAAAATCTCCGCTCTATATGTCAATAATTCACTTTCCAATGACCTCTCTGTGATTTCTTCTCATGTCTTTAAATTTTATCAAAATCTATATACTACTTCTTTTGACCCAAACGCTTCATCTTTATTTTTTCAGAAGATTCAATCTGTGATTCCTAAAATTAATGACCACAACAGAGAACTGTGTGAGGAACCCTTCAATATTGATGACCTTTATAATATATTAAAAAGAATGCCAAGCAATAAATCCCCAGGGCCAGATGGGTTACCCTTTGAATTTTTTAAGGTTTTTTGGGACTCTATTAAGCATCTTCTTTACGAAGCCCTTGTTGAATGTGCAACGAATGGTGAATTGTCGGATTCAATGAAACAAGGTCTCATTTGTCTTATACCCAAACCTAATAAGGATTCCAAATTTCTAGATAATTGGCGCCCAATTACCCTTTTAAATTCTGACTATAAATTATTGGCTTCTGTATATGCGGAAAAGCTCAAACCTTGTTTAGCAGACATAATCTCTAACACTCAATCTGGTTTTTTAAAAGGCAGACATATCTCCAATAATATTAGATTAATTATAGATATTTTAGATTATTCTGAAATTATAAATAAAGAGGCATTAATTTTGTTCATAGACTTCTATAAAGCATTCGACACAGTTGAACATTCCTTTATTTTTGAAGCCCTTTCTAGGTTTGGTTTTGGTAATTCCTTCATTAACATGATTCGTACTCTTTACAATGGCATTAACAGCAGTGTTTCCTTGGCTTCAGGCACTTCTCCACGATTTTCTGTGGGTCGAGGCATTCGTCAGGGATGCCCCATCTCTCCCTTTCTTTTTCTGTTGGCTGCAGAGCTGCTAAATTTGCACATAAAGTATTCAAATATTGAAGGGATTAATATTGGAGAAAATACTTTAATAATTAGTCAGTTAGCTGACGATACTTGTCTCTTTCTCAAAAATTATTCTCAAGTCTCTGTTGCCCTAAGTAATTTTAATCTTTTCTCCAAAGCTTCCGGTTTGGTGGTAAATCAAAAGAAAAGTGAATTTTTGTATGTGCATGATTCAGATAAAGCTTCTGTTAATGGTATTGAAGTTAAACAAAGAGTCAAATATCTTGGGATTGATATTTGCAGATCAGTTTCAGAACGTCTTCATTGCAACATTCAGCCAAGGCTAGATAAAACTAAAAGAATATTATGCTGCTGGCTGCAGAGAGACTTGATCATTTATGGGAGACTCCTGCTGACTAAGGCTGAGGGAATATCACGCCTGGTTTACCCGGCTCTTTCCCTATATATTGATAAAAAGACTATTAAATCTATTGACTATTAAATTCTATTGAACAGAATATGTTCAAAGGAAATCTTTACTAAGAAGTTATAAGAAGGGTGGTCTTAACGCTTGAGATTTTCAGACCATAAATCAGACTTTCAAAATTAATTGGATTAAAAATTATATTGCTAATAATGAGCTGCCCTGGTTTTGGATCCCTAATTTAATTTTCAAACCTTGTGGTGAACCTCAAATTTTTATTATCTTGTAATTTTAAGTGCAGCAAGTACCCATTAAACTGTCGGATTTTCACAAACAAGCTTTAGAATCCTGGAAGATTGCTTTCAAACATAATTTCTCCCCACACTCATGTATTATTGTTATGATTATGAGCTCTGCGCTCCCCTCCATGGCCACCAGATGGATCTCACACATATACTGACACTTCACTACACACTACATTTCCCAGGAACCATCACACTGCACTGATTACACCTACACAGCTGGACTCCATCATCATTGTTTGCCACACCACCTGTGTATCATTACTTGCACTATAAAAGACTCCTTCGTCCACAGCTCGGGGCGAAGTCTTGACTAGCTCTGGTTGTCATTTCTAAGCGTTTATGATTCCTGTCTGTCTGTTACCAGTTTTGCCTGTTTGCCCGTTTCTGATCCTTCTCTGCCTGCCCCGACCTGTACCTGGAAAATACGCTTGAGATTGTCTGCTGCCTGTCTTGACCACCGCCTGTACCACGTTTCTGCTACTGTCTGCCTGCCCTTGTGACCCCTGCCTGGATTATTGACCATTCTTAATAAAGACATTGCGTTTGGATCTCTGCCTTTGAGTCCCCCTTCTGTTACAGAAGACTTCGCCACTACAGATCCAGCTGTCTTTTTCTGCCTGCATACACGGACCAGGACCTTTTTTTTTTTTTTTTTTTAAACATGCAATTCCCCGCTGCTGTGGCCCTCCTCCTACTAAAGCAGGAGGAACGCTCACTGGAGATCCACACCCAGGAGTTCCTCGACCTGGAATACCAGACGGACTACCCGGATTACGCGCTCTGCAGTTTTTACCGCTCCGGGTTGAATATGGCGACCAGAGGAAGGATTCCAGCGGGCGGTCCTATAAGGGATTTCCCAGCTTACGTGGAGTGGGTGCTGGTGAGCAACGAGTCTCTGTTTACCGTCGGCCCTGTCGAAGATTTCGCAAGTCCCGCTCCACAGCCAGCGACCGAGCCGGCGCTCACGAGCCCAGCGACCGAGCCGGCGCTCACGAGCCCAGCGACCGAGCCGGCGCTCATGAGCCCAGCGACCGAGCCGGCGCTCACGAGCCCAGCGACCGAGCCGGCGCTCACGAGCCCAGCGACCGAGCCGGCGCTCACGAGCCCAGCGACCGAGCCGGCGCTCACGAGCCCAGCGACCGAGCCGGCGCTCACGAGCCCAGCGACCGAGCCGGCGCTCACGAGCCCAGCGACCGAGTCTACACATCGCCGCCGAAGACGTCGAGGTGGCCGGAAGGGAGGGAAAAAGACTTTCTTGGCGCCACCAGTGACTCTCGCCCTGCCGGCGCCACCTGTGACTTTGCCTTTTGCCATGGCAGCTGTCAGAGCTCGTAGGCTCCACAGAGCTGCCATTCCTGAACCTGCAACGACCCGTCAACCAGAGCCAGAGCCTGCAACGACCCGTCAACCAGAGCCAGAGCCTGCAACGACCCGTCAACCAGAGCCAGAGCCTGCAACGACCCGTCAGTCTGAGCCTGCAACGACCCGCCAACCAGAGCCAGAGGTACCGTTTCCCACCCTATCCCACCCATTATCATCTCTGTCCCTATTTGTGTCTGCCAGCCCTCCTGCCCTGTCTCCGCTGGAGATCGTCAGTTCTGCACCGCTACTGCATGTGCTCGCCTGGATGGTACCGCCGCAGGTCCTGCCACCTCCAGCCTCAACGGCAGTCGGGGAATCCCTGACTCCGCCTCCAGCCTCAGACCCCTTCTCTCCACCTCGGCCCGTCGACCTACCGGCTTTGTCCTGGCTCCTCCCGTCCTCGGCTTCACCAGTGACCCTTGACCTGGTAGCTCCACCGGGTTCCCTCATCCCAACGGCTCCTCCTCAGTCAGTCATCACCTCACCTCCACCACGGACTTACGGTACCCCCACTACACTCTGTACCTCCACCCCTTCGGCTTCAGTGGGCTCTTCCATCCCGATGTCGTCACCTCGGTCTTCAGTCACACCGGCTCCGCACCAGTCCTCGGGCACACTGGCTCAACCTCAGAAGGTCGTCACCACGCCTACGCCTCGGTCTCCGGAACCTACGGCATCGATTGGGTTCTTCGGCTGTTCGGCTACGTCCGGGGACCTTCCAGATCTGCCAGACCTCCCAGACCCGCCAGCCTTGCCTGAACTAGCCTGGTCCGTGCCCCCGGCACCACCCTGGAACATTGAACTTTGGGTGCCACCATGGTGGTGCGCGGTGCCTTTTCGCTTCCTCACGCCAGGAGGCGCTCGCAGGGGGGGGGGGGCTCTGTTATGATTATGAGCTCTGCGCTCCCCTCCATGGCCACCAGATGGATCTCACACATATACTGACACTTCACTACACACTACATTTCCCAGGAACCATCACACTGCACTGATTACACCTACACAGCTGGACTCCATCATCATTGTTTGCCACACCACCTGTGTATCATTACTTGCACTATAAAAGACTCCTTCGTCCACAGCTCGGGGCGAAGTCTTGACTAGCTCTGGTTGTCATTTCTAAGCGTTTATAATTCCTGTCTGTCTGTTACCAGTTTTGCCTATTTGCCCGTTTCTGATCCTTCTCTGCCTGCCCCGACCTGTACCTGGAAAATACGCTTGAGATTGTCTGCTGCCTGTCTTGACCACCGCCTGTACCACGTTTCTGCTACTGTCTGCCTGCCCTTGTGACCCCTGCCTGGATTATTGACCATTCTTAATAAAGACATTGCGTTTGGATCTCTGCCTTTGAGTCCCCCTTCTGTTACAATTATTTGGAATAATGAAAATATTCTGTCTGGTAACAAATCACTGTTTTTCAAGGAATGGGTGAATCAAAATATTATTTTTGTATCAGATGTGTTCAGTGCTCAAGGGGACCTTCTTTCTTTTGCTGAATTTATGTCATTTAAAGGTGTTACAATTTCAGAAAAAGACTTTATTAAGGTTATTAAATGTATTCCTGTCAGTCTAAAATCTTTAATTAAGGGACATTTAAAATATGGTAGTGTCAATAATTATATTCCTACATTGGCAATCAAAGGTGTGCTTTTATTAGATTAGAAATGCAATAACTTCCTTATTAGAAGTTCTCTCTCTTCTTCTCCAAGATGCCTCCCTAAAGCACGATATAAATGGATTATCTGTTATCCAAACTCTGATTTAAATAACTTATGGTCTTTTCCTCACAAACTTCTTGTCCCTAATAAAATTAAAGAACTCCATTTCAAAATTGTCCATAGATACTACCCATGTAATTTATTCTTAAGCAGGTTTTCTGAGAATCAACTTTGTGCTCTTTCTGTAATATTGAAGAAGAATCTATTTTACATCTGTATTTTCATTGTCCATTAGCTAAGTCATTTTGGTCAGAGGTTACCATGTTAATATTTTTGTTGTTTTAACAAATTAGTACAAATGTCTGAATCTATAATTTTTTTTATCTGATTTTCATTCTGAGGATGTTAATCTTAATTACACTGTGCTATTGCTTTGTCTTCTGGGTAAATTTCACCTCCATAAAGCCATAATTATTTGTATCCCCAATTTTTTTATGTTTTCCTCAGATATAAAGTCCCTTTTCTCCTCTTTAACAAAAATGTCCAAACCTTTAACCTTAAAGGCTTTGAAAACGTTCAACATTATTCAAACTGTTGTAAGGAGCCTTTAATTTTTGTTAAATGTTGCATATTACTTTGATGTATTATTTTAGTGTAACTTGTCATGCTGTTGTCCGTTTGTCCCCTCTGGTGACTATTTTCATTGTTATGTTCTCTTTATTGTCAATAAATTAAAAAAAAAAAAAAAGTTACTTCCGCCGGCCGTCATAGTGAACGCAATAAAGTTTACACAGTCCCTTTCTTCATCTGCAAGACATGCGTCTATGATGTACAGCGACTTTCAGACACATTTTCGCTTACAACACGTTCTAAGCTTGATAAAGGATACAAACCGGTACCAAAGAAGTCCAAGAATCGTGTCCATACCGTTGTGAAATGTACACTGTACAATGCATACGGCAGTAAGAGTGACTTCAGGATCCAGCTGAGTGTCATGGCAAAGGCTGTGAATACTTCTGTACACGTGAGTTGTTTTATTAATAAATTGGCGAAGGTTTCAAACAAACTTCTTTGACGTTGTCATTTTTTGTAGAATTTTGACAACAGGAAACATGGAAACATCTGATAAATGCATGAATGTGAATGGTGAGTCTCTGAGCTTGTGCTGGTGAGGGGAGACTGGGGTTTTAGGGGTTTAACAGTGATTTCACATGTTCGTTGTTTGCAGAAACACAAAATGGAGCAAGTTCTGTGCTGGTGTGAAGAGAAAGTGCCAAACATCTCCTCCTAACCTGCAAACCTCAAGCATCTTCCACACACATCCAGCGTCGATCCAGGGCAGAAGCACTCGAGTCCCAGCCGGCAGACGAGTTATGAACATTATGGTACGAGTTGTTATGAAATGAAATGTGCCTTATTAAGGAGATGTGAGATTCGTTAAGAGTGATTAGTAATCGATCTCTTTTCTTTAGCCTGTGCTTTCCCCACCGATGAGCCGAGAAGCAGCTGCAAAAGCCTCCAGCTGTGGACATTGTCATTCAGACACACCACCTGTTTCTCGAGGACCATCAAGATGATTTAGTGATAAATATCCACACAACTATCCACGCTTCGGTACGAAAGCTTGTTCGAGTACATCGGACGACAAAGAAATCCCCTGTCCGAAGACACAGTGAGACGCGTCATTAGGACAGTTATTGAGGTGCTGCGACAGTGAGTGTCCAGTTCTCCCCACTTTCATCATATCCATTTGTTTTAATCTCTGTTGTTATTCAGCTGATCTGCTCAAGTGCTGCTGCCTGAGTTCAGACTCACACATTAGCATACTGCATGCTAATACAGATGCTCATAAACACAGATATTAAGTAATAATATTAAGGATAATAACGGTTGTAGCGAAATCAGCTCAAAGGCAATCGGGGTAGCGGGATCTATGTATATAGTTTGATCATGTGTTA
This sequence comes from Rhodeus uyekii, assembly GCA_037043235.1. Classification (NCBI taxonomy): domain Eukaryota; kingdom Metazoa; phylum Chordata; class Actinopteri; order Cypriniformes; family Acheilognathidae; genus Rhodeus; species Rhodeus uyekii. The sequence continues at coordinate 125,256 of JAWRVZ010000148.1, forward strand.
TGACCAAATATGCACATAGATCCAACTTAAAGGGAATTGTGTATATTGATAATTAATCATAACGAATTACAATTAATTATGAATACAAATAGCTTGATTCGGCTTATAGAATTGATTAATTCTAGCAATGAGTTCAAAGCAGCGGCCATATGTGCGCTCATACGAGCCGCGCGATCTTTATGAACTTTAACAAAGATCTTCTTCATCGTCATAAAGAAGAATCTTTCATTATCGTACCAAAGTACTTAGCATTGTAGCAAGATGCAAACGTAGAAGTGACTTACTCAAGAATATTACACAATCAATCATGTGTGATTATATATACAGTGTTTTATTAAACAAACTACGAAAACAAACGTTAAACATAACATAGACAGACTTAATAGAGAGTGAGAGAAAGAGATGCTTGAGAGAGAGAGAGAGAGAGAGAGAGAGAGAGAGAGAGAGAGAGAGACAATCCGGCAGACAATTAAACCTTTGAGAAAACCAACATGGAAATTCACCTTTAAAAAGGGGCATATAGCTTTAAACGCATTTAGAATTCGTAAACGATGCTTGCACTGGGTTTCTCGTGTGTGTGTGTTACCCAGTCTTGCGTTGAGAGTTTCTTTGGATGCCTTCCGGCCCTGCAAGCTCCCAGGGGTTGAAGAGAGTTCAAGAGAGGACCAAGAGAGAGAGATGTTTGAATCTCAGGGGTCTTGTAGAAACATTAGGACACTCCCACACCTTGGATGAGGAGCCAATCGCTGGCTTGGAGGTGGATGCTGGGGAATTTTCCTTTTGTCTCTGTTCAACCTAATCTGCATAGTTTATGGCTTGAAGGGAATTTCTTTGAGTTTTGATGCAACACTGTTAGAAATTATACAATGCATTTCAGCATTAAACAAAATACAGATTCGGAAAGTGAAGGCTGAACGAATTCAAATGATACCAAGAAAGGCAGAAGTGGTTTCGTTTAAATGATTATACACATTTAAACATCTAAGTGAACTACCTAAAATAACTAAAAAGACTACACATGGAGGGCATGCATACATAATACGAATACATCAGTGTTATATGAGTTTACATAGTGTATGTAGGCATTTTGTGTATACTCCATGTGTGTGTGTGTGTGTGTGTGTGTGTGTGTGTGTGTGTGTGGTGTTTTCAGATGTGCCATCCTGTGGAATGTATGTAGGTATGTGGGGGGGTGAAGGGAGGCCTGGAGGAGGACAAAGAGTTTTATTGCCCCCCAGGGCTGTAAAACGACTGTCCATGCAGACAGAGCTGCATTCTGAGTTTCCAAGTCTCATTCTGTTAAATCAAAAGTCACAATCAGATGTTTGTTTTTGATCGATCAATTTGAGACACCATCCAGACCCTACAGGTTCCTTGTGAACTGGAACCAGTATTACACCCGCTGTCATTCAGGACACACCAACCCACATATAAAGGAGCCATACATTATGACGACATACTTTACGCATGGATCCTCATATTTCAGGTATGAGACTGAGCCAAGTGCCATTGTTTAAATTATATATCTGATCTGTTCTGGGTGACCCGATCATAAATCAGCAGCATTAAATAAAGCTGTAAATGCCATCCAACTCTTTATCTGATCCAGTCACTCAAATCATGTTCAACTGCTCTGAAAACAGCTCACCGTAGCGCCACTGAGCACTTAATCTGTGCCCAACAAGTAGCCCTCAGCATCAGAAAGGTTGCTGATCCCTGCTTTACACTCTCCAGACTCTTGGGATGGGATGGGGGTGCAGAGCTAGTTTATGGGTTCATGGGTTCACTCCAAAACCCCCCAGAGTCTTTCCCTTTGAAGGATACTATTCGGAAATCCATTGCCGCTTGTATATATATATTCTTTCATTTTTCTTATTTGTACCTATATTCTTTTCTTTGTCTTAATTTTCATATGTTTCTTTGTCTTATTTTTCATATGTTCTTTTCCCTTTCTTATTTGAATGATTTGTAAAGAGTGATTTATAATCAAGTTAGGGATTTTTATTAATTAAAACCTTTCTTTACTCTTCTGTATTTTTCCATCGAGTAAGGATATTGTCAGCACTTCTCAACAGATAGAGTATGTTATCAGAATGTTTTGGTTTATAGTTGGAGCCTGAGCCAAGTTCAGCCTTGGAGAAGCTGTATGTGTGTGTGTTATATGGTCAGTATTGGTGAGGTGATTAACTGGCACCAGAAAACTTGTTGTTCTCGACAAGCCACGTCACGAACCCGTCAACCACGTGATCAACGAAGATATGCTTCAGACTGTCTGCTCTTGTGTGGAAAATTACTAGTTTTGTTTTTCTTTCTTTCTTTCTTAGCCAATCAGAATCATTTAAACGTCATCATTGACGTAGTTAGCACCCTCTGTTAGAGTATAATTGCTGTAACAATGTTATTGTATTTGGGGCGGCCTACAAACTCCTTGTGAGACCTGAAGCTGGCTTCTGCTGATGAAACTGCAAACTAAACTTCACTAAAATGTCTTCTATTGACTGCACTTCTGACTCCTGGTCTTCATTCTACATATCTGGTCCTCGGGTCTTAACTGTAAATTCCCCTACACCTTCACCTGCACTTCAGAGTAAAATCTCCTGGAACAGAATCCTCATCAAATCTCTTGGGGTTTTCTGGGATCTTCTGTTTAATGTCTCCGAAACGAACTCGTTTTCCATCACCGCTGTATCAGGATCCAGAGTCACATCCACTGAGAGAGATCACCATCCATCACCTTCAGAATAAACGTTTTCAGATGTATAGTGAATGACACAGATATTTAAAAAGATCATTGTGAGCGTCAACAACAAAAAAGGTTCATTTCAGATTACCAGAGGTGTTTTTGAATCAATCTCCATTTGCAGTTGCTTGCAGGAGTGTGTAAAAATGGCAGTGATGCTCCCGGATCTGCAGTGCTCTCCTGGACTCTACGCATCAGGCCATTAGCGGAGCTTTTCTCCAGGTTCCTGCACACACACAACTGGACAGAAGACAAAGTTGCAGTTGTTGTTTACGGTGTAAAAAATAAAAAATAAATAATCGATTGATAAGGGAATATGCTCAAGGATTAATGAATGCACGCGACAGGGAGTCAGGAATTATGTTATGAAATAAAATAAAAAAAGGAACGGAAAGCAAAACAGTTCAGTTTACTTTATTATTATTATTATTATTATAAAATTTTACAATGCATTCACATTCATTTTTTATTAATCTTCTCCCACAAATCCATCAAACTCCTCATCTTCTGTATCAGAATTGAAGAGCTGGGCAAGTTCAGACATGCCGGGTTCTCCCTCATCACTGTCAGAGTCAGTCTCGTTGTCTGGTGGCTGTTCAGCAATGATGCCGGCTTTCGCGAAAGCTCGGACAACAGTTAAGGCAGATACTTTAGCCCAGGCATCCACAATCCATTCACATATGGTGGCATAACTCGCCCGGCGCTGCCTACCAGTCTTAGTAAATGTATGTTCGCCTTCTGTCATCCATCGCTCCCACGCCACTCGCAACTTCACTTTAAATGCCCTGTTTACACCAATGTCCAGCGGTTGGAGTTCTTTTGTCAATCCTGCCGGAATAACGGCAAACTCAGAATATCATCATCTTTACCTGGTGTTTCACAGCAGCGGAGAGATGGGCGCGCATGGAGTCGCAGATCAACAGGGACGGTGATGCGTGGAAAAACCCGCCCGGTCTCGCTACATACACCTCTCTCAGCCACTCTCGCATTTTTTCCTCGTCCATCCAGCCCTTTTGATTAGCCTTAATGATGACTTCGGCTGGCAACTTTTCCTTTGGCAGCGTCTTCCTCTTAAAAATTACCATAGGCGGTGGTTTCTGTCCATTACCATGGCAACCAAGAACAGCAGTGAAAGACGACTTCTCGTGCACCGTGGTGTGGATTGATACCGTGCTGGTCCCCTTTCTCTCCACAGTATGGCTCACGGGGATGTCAAAAGTGAGGGGAACTTCGTCCATGTTGGTGATGTGGTTGGGCTGGATGTTTTTGTCAGAAATCTTGCTACTGCAGTAGGTGCGGAAGATGGCCAGCTTTTCTCTATAATCCGCTGGCAGTTGCTGCGCGACAGTTGTCCTTGCGCGGATGGACAGATGACGCCGTTTCATGAAACAAAAGCACCAAGATGGACCTCCTTGAAAGTTTTCGATCTGCAGGTCTTGTGCTATTGTTTTTGCCTTCAGTCGAATGGTGACTGTAGACGCGCTTCTCCCGGCTGTTCTCTGTTCAATGACCCATTGTTCCAGTTGGTCTTCTAGCTGTGGCCACCTTGCTTTATTCCCGCGGAAACTCAGTTTGGTCTTTTTAACTTGTCTCAGTTCATTCTCTAGCTTCCTCCACTTCCGGACCATAGATTCGTTGATGTTGAACACGTAACTGATGACCTGCAGTTTGAATTGTGCCTCATAAGCATGTCTCTTTACTGGTGCCATTTTTGGGTGTCCTTAAATAACGTTTTAGTATTACCGGTAGTTTTTCAAAACGGAGGCATGACGGAGGTAAGCAAACGTACTGTACGTAACACGTAATGTTCTCTGATTGGCTTAAGCGCACAACCAATTTTTGAAAAAAAATAAATACGTCTTTTAGGTGCGCCCTATAGTGCAGAAAATACGGTAATGGTGTTCCACTGTCCCAGCTGATAATTAACAGCCTATCTCGGTATTTCCTACCACCTACAAATGTTACGATGATCATGTCAGGGAAAGTATGGAAGCCCGTTTCCGCCACAGTTGAGAAAAAAAAAGGATTAAGTCATAATAATGAGAAACTTTCTCATAATAATGACTTAGTTTCCCATAATTATGACTTAGTATCTGGAAATAATGAGAAAGTGTCTGGAAATAAGGAGAAACCTTTTCTCAACCATAAACTTCAGTAAGTCCAGGTTCAGGTCTACTTACTGACGATCATCTTCAAGCTGCACTGAGAGTCTCTGTTTCCTCCCTCAGGCCAAATGTGGCTCAGCTATGTTAATGTAAGAGGGGCTGTGGACCCGAAGAGGAAGCTCCAGTCTCTTTTATATGGGTTCCCAGCAGTAATGCAGACATACATGGCAATCTGGAACTTTGTTGATTTTTATTTTCTCGAACTCATGAAGAGGACCGAACCCTTGTCACACTCGCGTCACTTGCACATCACATCTCTCACCTCGACCAACTGCGCATGTCAGCGCGCCCATACCTAAACCTGACGTTACCATGACATCACAAAACAAATCTCACATTTTTCCCCCCTTAGAAAAATAAATGTCCTCATTTCAAATATCCAAATAACAAATAAATCTCACATTTTTCCATAACAAAGTGAATAAAACATATACATATATATATATATATATATATATATATATACACACATACATACATACATACATACATATACATACATATATATATACACATACATAGGCGCTACAACATGCCCTATCAGATGATAATTTTAAACAGTTTTTTTTTTTTACAAAAAAAAAATATTATTATTATTTTATTTTTATTTTTTTGAATAGGTCCCCAACAATTACAGATTTTTGTGCAACCTAGGGACAATTTACACAAAATGACAGCATGTTTACATTGAAAAAAACTGGAAACCCTGAAAACAAAAGTACAATATATATATGTATTTATTTTTAACACAAAAACTTTCTGGGCCTTTTACTAACACGTCCGGAACGAGTAACCACACCTTTAGCTACCTGCTCCTCAGGAACTACTGAGGACGTATGATCGACCAATTGAAGAGGTTGGTGTGCAGAATGAGGAACTTGCACCATGCGACCTGAAGGCCTACGTACATGAGGAACAGAAACTAATGCAGGAGCCTCCTTTTCACTGACCCGTGGCCCTCCTAATGACAAAGGGAGAGAACCAGACAAAGCTGTGTGTAATTGTCTCAACCCCTGAGCCTTTTTATCCCCATCCTGACCCGCACATGTGGAAGTGAGAGCTTGTTCCTTCCATTTGGACCTGTAAGGCTTTAAACGTTCATAGTGAATAACCTTAGGTTCTGCCTTTACATTTCTCATGTCCAACACTGTGTAAATAATACCAGCCATATCTACTGTGACCACTCGATATTGTCCGGTCCATTTTGGCTCAAGTTTCTTTCTTTGTGTGGTTGGATCACTCACCCACACCAGGTCACCAACTTTCAAAGGTCTGAATTTCTCATACCTATTAAAGTAGTACTCATCAGTAGTAGCATCTCTGATCAGCACTAGTGCTATGCACTTCTTGAAACACCATTTCCATACGATCAACTAGAGCTGACCCATAAGTCTGCGGAGTGTCCATGGCTTCCCCTGATGGAGAATCCAGCCACACGTGTGCTGGCAAACGAGGTTCACGACCATGAGCCAAGGAGAATGGTGAGTACCCAGTGCTAGAATGAGGTGTAGCATTAAAAGACAGTACCACTGCAGACAAGTAGTGGTCCCACTCACCCTCACTATGAAAGAGAACCTTCGCTAACTGATCTTTTAAAATTCTATTGAAGCGTTCCACCATTCCGTTACCACGAGGGTGATATGGCATAGTTCTCTTCTTTCTTATTTTTAACCTCTTACAGATATCCTGCACAATCTCTGACTCAAATTGACGTCCCTGATCAGACACTAATTCCTCCGGAACACCGTGTTCAGGTATGTACTGTTCACATAACACCTGTGTCACTGTAGTAGCTTTTTGGTCCACCATAGGATATGCATTATAACATACTTAGTAAAGTGATCTTGCACTACCAAAACATACCGATTACCCTTGGACGTGACAGGAAGTTCTGTGATATCAGTACATACAAACTGAAATTGTCTAACAGCACTGATAGATTGGAGCGGTGCCCTTCGCTGAGGAACCGGCTGTTTCCGAGACTCACAAGCTTCACAAGACTCACAGTACTGTTCAATGACGCTTCTCATGCCTGGCCAGAAACACAAACCCTGAGCTCTTTTAAGTGTACGTTCAGCACTGTAGTGTCCAGCACAGGGATCACCATGTAAATAACATAAAATGTCCTGAATGAGAACATCAGGAATGAGCACCTGATAAATCTGAGGTTGACCTGGGGCACTACATGCCGTCCGACACAGCACTCCACCCTTCAATACTATACGTGGGAACTGCCACCAAAGTTGTCTTATTTTCCCTTTTACCTGCCTAAGATTGGGTCTCTTGTGATTTTCAACCCAGCTATACACCTGTGAGAGTAAAGGGTCTGTTTTCTGATGGTATGCAATGTCTTTTCCCTCATCACCCAAGGAAGTACACAACACATTTACATTAGATTCAACCAACCTGTCATCACTTTCACATTCTGTCAAACAGATTTGTGACTCGACCTTAGGCTGACCGTCTGTACTGTTGGCACTACCAGAGACAGCCGTTTGAGACGTGACAAGCAAGTCATCCGTTTGAATGGAAATCCGTTTGAGGGGTGGCTGCAACATAGATGGGACTACAGGAATTCAAGACATGGCATCTGCATTAGTATGCCTCTTGCCATCTTTGTGAATGATCAACCATTCAAATGGATCGAGCTCCATAGCCCACCGACCTCTACGTCCAGTGGGATCAATGTCAAAGTTCAGTTTCCTCAGGCCCACCAGAGGTTTGTGATCAGTGACAATTGTAAAAGGACAGTTACTTAAGTAGTGGCGAAAATGCCTGAATGACCAAACAATTGCCCACAGTTCTTTGTCGTAAGTTGACCATTTCCGTTCTGTCGAGGTTAGTACGTGACTAGCGTATGCAACAACTCTCTCTTTTCCGTCTTGAATTTGAGATAGGACAGCACCAACTGCTGTATTCGACGCATCTGTACTCAGTATAAAAGGCTGATCAAAGTAGGGAATGCCATCACAGGAGGAGATGTTAGAGCCTCTTTCATTTGTAGAAAGGCTGCCAAACACTCATCTGTCCACTCAAACCGAACATCCTTGTGAGTCAGTCTGTGTAAAGGTTGCGCCTTAAAAGCATAGTCCTGAACAAAACGCCTATAATAGCTGCACAAGCCCAAAAACGCTCGCACCTCCGTAGCGGATTTGGGAGTTGGCCAATCTCTAACTCTCTGGCTATGCGCTGGATCAAGGGCCAACCCCTCCTTTGAGACAACATGAGCCATGTATGTGACAGATGCCTTGCAAAAATGACACTTTGTAGGGTTAAGCTTGAGACCTGCTTCCCTAAGCCGAGTCAAAATGTCTGTGAGGTTTTTCATGTGATCCCCAAAATCTTTACCCATACAAATAATGTCATCCAAATTAATGACACACTTTGTCCAATGCAAACCTCTAAGAACTAATTCCATTAGTCTTTGGAATGTAGGCGGACTATTTTTCAAGCCCATAGGCATAACCTTAAAGTGATACAGTCCATCACCAGTGGTAAAGGCAGTCTTTTTCCTGTCATCTGGATCCAATTCCACCTGCCAATAACCTGAAGACAGGTCCATGGTTGAAAAATACTTAGACCCTGACAAAGCATCAAGACTATCGTCTACCCGAGGCAACGGGTGTGCATCAGTAATAGTTACGGAATTCAATTTGCGATAATCAACGCAAAATCTGTAAGTATTGTCTTTTTTCCTCACCATCACCACTGGACTTGACCAAGGACTATCACTATCCTCCAGTATATCTTGTGCTTTGAGTTTCTCTATCTGGCAGTGAATTTCGGCTTTAAGAGCAGGAGAAGTCCTGCATGCTCGCTGGGAAATGGGAGTGTCATCTATAGTCCTGTGTATTCTTCACTCAATCACCTCTTTTCCACATATATCGAAGTTGTGATATGTGTAACAATGTTCACATAAATCAATACACAAAACATGCATCTACAATGATGCTGTATAAACACCAACAAAGTGTACTGTAACAAGGTTCTGAGGTCATGGAAGAAGAAGACAGGGGTCGGCTTCGCTGAGGCTCGTAAATGTTTATTGTGGCTTAACCAACTCAAAAATAAACAAACAAAATGGTCGCCGTTCGGCAGTTTCACTAAGCAGTTTCAGTTTCACTATCGCTTCGCGTCCGTAGCTCACGCGTGCCTCTCCGAGCCTCAGTCCCGGTCTCTCTCTCCCGCTCATTCATTTTCTGCGGGCTTTTATCCGGTCTCTCCAGGCCAGTTACTGCAAACGAGACACAGGTGTTTATGATTTTGCACTTGACCTACTTACGCACCGCTCGTCTCCCGCCTCTCTCTCCTGTTGCAGCCGGCGCTGAACCACGCCACCCTCGCCACATGTACAAACTAAAGACACTAGAATGCATTACAGAGAAACACAAAAAAGAAATAGGAAGAATGCTCAAAATGCGTCATAGATCTGAATAGCAAATTGTCAACTTTCACTTTGAACTCAGCGATTTAACATACCTGAAACACACGAGACGCTCGTTACGTCATCAAACTGCGCCAACCTCTTCCCGCGTCACACACTACGCACAAATCACATGTCAATGAGCGTTAAACAAAACTCGCAACCCACAAAAGCGTCCCACTCGAACAAACATTGTAGTAAACAGTTCCCACCAACAAAACATTTCATGAACAATGGGTTACTTGCGTAACCCCGGTTCTCTGATAGCATACGTTTCGGTGTCTCACTATGGGATACGCCCCTTCCGTATTCCTCAGAAGCTTTATTTCATTACGCCAGCCCCAATTGGCTGGCAGACGTGACGTTGTGTCTGGGAGTGTCTTCCTCCCTCAGTATAAATTAGTGACACAACATAGTCACGACATTCAAAACAAGCACACCTCTTCCTCGCTTCACACAGCAAGGAGGGTGATCTGGTGAGACACCTCACTTAATGCTATCAGAGAACCGGGGTTACGCAAGTAACCTATTGTTCTCTTTCAAGCATACGTTTCGGTGTCTCACTATGTGATATCCTTACTCCCGTATTGCCAGATAGCCTGTCTCGAAATCTTCTGCCAACCACAATCACTGCGTCCAGGGCCGAACGAGTCATGACTCAGATCCTACGCTCAATACTGCATGTGCTAGAGATTGAGCCGTAACATCTAGTTTATAACCGTGCAAATGTAAGTGGCGAGGACCAACTCGCTGCTTCACATATTGTTATGCGATAAGCTGCTGGTGTGCGATGTGGAGAGACGAGGACGCAGGACGAGAGTTGCTGCTCAATGGTTTTTAATGAAAACAAAAGACACTTTAAATAACAACAGAAACGGCACACGATGGTGCCAAACTTGGGAAACACGGAGGGCATCCACACACAAGAACACTACAATCACCGACGAGGACTAAGGCAGACAGGAGGGTATTTATAAGGGAACACACAGCTGACGCAACTTGGGAAGTGATTAACAAGACAGGTGTGGAACAATCTAGAAGACAGAAGGACCCGGATGTGACAGACGCAACAAGACTGTGACAGAACGCCCCCTCCCACAAGGGCGTGACCTCACGCCGTATGACACACCTTGGGGAGGGAAGGGAGGGGGACCCGGAGGAGGACAAAACAAAAAAGACAATAAAACATCCTAATTGGGTGGGAGGGTGGGCACCCTGGAGACCGGGTTATACACAGTCCAGGAGGGGTCTCCAGGGTGGTGCAGGTGGGACCAGGGGCCAGGTACAGGGCAGTGTCCAAGGAGGTGCTGGGGGAACCAGGGGCCAGGTGCGGGGCAGTGTCCAAGGAGGTGCTGGGGAAACCAGGGGCCAGGTGCGGGGAAGTGTCCAAGGAGGTACCGGGGAACTGATCTCCCCAGGAGGCTCCGCCTCCTTTTCCCCACCCACCCTCAGAGTCACACTAGTGCCCCCCCCAAAAAATTATTGAGGGGCCTCCCCGGTAGACCGTCGGGAGGCCCAGGTGGTCCTAGGGTGAGGGGCACCAGAGGTACCGGCAGGGAGCACAGTTCAGCGGCGGCCGCGGGCAGGGAGCACAGTTCAGCGGCGGCCGCGGGCAGGGAGCACAGTTCAGAGGTGGCCGCGGGCTGGGAGCACATGGCCGCGGCGGCTGCAGGAGTCGGTTCTCTGGCCGCGGGCTCGGCGTTCGTGAGGCATGATGTTTGCGCCGCGCTCGGGGGCCAGGATGTCGTCGGCGCGGCGGCGCTCGGGAGCCAGGATGTCGTCGGCGCGGCGGCGCTCGGGAGCCAATATGTCGTCGGCGCGGCGCTCGTCATATTGCCTTGCAGGTGGCAAAAACCTGGTCGGTGATTCTGTTATGCGATAAGCTGCTGGTGTGCGATGCGGAGAGACGAGGACGTAGGACGAGAGTTGCTGCTCAATGGTTTTTAATGAAAACAAAAGACACTTTAAATAACAACAGAAACGGCACACGATGGTGCCAAACTTGGGAAACACGGAGGGCATCCACACACAAGAACACTAAGGCACTAAGGCAGACAGGAGGGTATTTATAAGGGAACACACAGCTGACGCAACTTGGGAAGTGATTAACAAGACAGGTATGGAACAATCTAGAAGACAGAAGGATCCGGATGTGACAGACGCAACAAGATTGTGACACATATGTTCTGCATCGTGACTCCTTTAAAGAGAGCCCACGAAGTTCACATTCCCCTAGTTGAGTGTGCACGTAAACCAGATGGGGGTACTAGACCCTTACTGGAATATGCCAACGAAATCGCCTCCACTATCCAGTGCGATAAACGCTGCTTAGTAATCGGCTTCCCTGTGCGTGGTTTAGTCCAGGACACGAATAGCTGATTACTCTCTCTGAACCCTCTGGTTCTTTCTGTGTAAATGCGCAACGCGCGTATTGGGCACAACACATTTAGCTTTTGCTGTTCAGATGAAGCAAAAGGCGGTGGATAGAAAGCTCTCAATTTCAGAGGAATGATAGAATTAATTATTTTGGGCATAAACGCAGGATTTGGTTTCAGGACCACTCCTGCATCCCCAGGCATGAACTGCATACATGCTGAATGCACTGAAAACGCGTGAATCTCGCTCACGCGTTTCGCTGAAGCCAAAGCTAACAGCAAAGCCGTTTTAAACGACAATATTTTAAAATCAATATCTTCAAGTGACTCGAATGGGGACACTGAAAGAGCATGAAGCACCAGTGCCAAATCCCATGTGGGAGAAAGCGGTTTTGAAATTAGCAAAACGCGACGGGCGCCCTTCATGAACCTGCACACTAAAGGGTGCTGCCCAACGATTTTGTTCTCAAAACCTATGTGACAAGCCGATATAGCGGCCAGAAACACCTTTATCGTTGAAAACGCTTTCCCTTGATCTATCAAGTCTTGTAGAAATGATAAAACAACTGCAACTGAACACTGAAAAGGAATTTCGTGTTTAGCAGTGCACCAGCATACAAACACACCCCATTTGCACTCATATAGAGATCTAGTCGATGAAGCTCTAGCATTTTGTATGGTTCTGATAAAACTGTCCGACAGACCAGTTTTATTCAGATTTAACCACTCACTGGCCAGGCCCATAGTGCCAGGCGTTCTGGGTGAGGATGAAAGATCTCCCCCCCTGCCTGTGACAGTAGGTCTCTGCGCAATGGGAGAGACCACGGGTCTCTGTAGAGCATATGTATGATCTCCGCCAGCCAGTATTTCCCTGGCCATCTCGGAGCTATCAATATCAGTCCGTGATCCCTCAGGGAGAAAAACAGAGGACACTGAGCATTGTTGTGGGACGCAAACAGATCTACTGTCGCTCTTCCGTATATGCTCCAAATCTGTTCGATCACTTCCCTGTTCAATTTCCACTCCCCGTAGAGAGGATTGCCCCGGGACAGCAGATCCGCACCCTGGTTCATGACTAGGGACCAACCAAATTCACGATTTCACGGCCGTGACATTTTGAAATCTGCCACTTTCCGTGAAAACACCCAACAAGCGTGAAATAGTGAAATTTTTATTGAAGATAAATATTTTTACTGATAAAGAGTATACCAGAAGCAGATGATCGTAGCGTCTTAGCCGAGTTTGCAGCCTACAAAACAGCAGCAAAAGATGTTCCGCCGGATACGAGTATAACAGCATTCTGGCGTTCACACAGCAGTCGGTTTCCTCTGCTGAGCCGGCTAGCATTACGCTTCCTTTCTGTACCAACGAACAGCGTTGAAGCGGAGAGAAGCGTCAGCCAGTACACAAGCGTCAATGCACCGCAGCGACAGAATATGTCAGCATCCACGTTGGTCGGCAAAGTTTTGGGCACGAAAAACTAAACTATTTCATTAATGTCACGTGGCATTGCGGAGTGTGTGGCTACGTGCGTTGTAGTCGTATTTTGTTTCCTTTTTGTTTTTTAATACAGGTGAACAGTCGAAAAGTGGTATTTTAGAATACAAAACAGCGGGTGTGACAGCAGATGGACTGATTGCAGTGATTGGTGCCTAAAAATGGTACCCGTGAATTTTCCGTGTAATCGAGTGTTTTTTTAAAAACCTTCCGTGAAATTGCGAGTTTTTACCCGTGAATTTGGTTGGTCCCTATTCATGACCCCCTGTACGTGCGTCGCTCTCAGGGATAAAAGATTGGCACTGCTCCATAAAATCAGTTTGCGTGCCAACATGTGTAGGGACAGTGATCTGAGACCTCCCTGTTGATTTATGTAAGCCACAACAGTAGTGTTGTCTGTTCTCACAAGAACATGATGCCCGCTTAAGAAAGGGAGAAAATGCTTCAAAGCCAGAAAAACGGCTAGCTTTTCCAGGTAGTTTATGTGAAGATTGGTCAGATGGTGATCCCATCTTCCATTCACTATCCTGCCCTCGGAATGTCACCGAGTCCAGTGACAGCCCCAGATATGTTATAGACTGTGTGGGGATTAAAACACTCTTTTCGGTATTTAATCTTAAGCCCAGTTTCTGTATATGTTCCAGAAGCATAACTGTGTGTTCTCTCGCTTTCTCCTCTGAATGAGCTGTCACCAGCCAGTCGTCTATGTAGGTAGCGAGACGGATACCCTGTTCTCTGAGTGGAGTCAGGGCCGCTTCTGTACACTTTACAAACACTCTCGGGCTGAGAGACAGGCCGAAAGGGAGAACCAGATACTCGTATGCCACGCAAAGGAAAGCAAACCTCAGGTATTTCCTGTGGGGTGGATATATTTTTACATGAAAGTATGCATCTTTCAGGTCGATCGAGGTAAACCAGTCTCCCGGACGCATCATATTGAGGAGTGTGGAATGGGTGAGCATTCTGAACCTGTACTTTCTTAAGTATTTGTTCAGAGCTCGTAGATCTAGTATGGGACGAAGAGCCCGGGTTCCTTTCTTTGAAACGAGAAAGTATCTAGAGTAAAAGTATCTAGAGTAAAACCCATCGTGACTTTGCTCGGGTGGAACCACTCTTATCGCCCTTTTGTTCAACAGAGAGGAAATTTCCTCCTGAAGAACATGATTTAATTCTCCCCGCACTCTGGAATGAATTATCCCCTTGAAATGCGGGGGGGGGGAAGTGGCAATCTACAGTCTGTACCCGAACTGTATTGTTCAATACCCAGCGGGACCGTGTGCATTCTCGCCAATTGTTTATTTGCAGCGTTCTCGCGCTATCGTGTGGCTGAGTCGTGAATGAGCTTTTGGTCTGTACTGCGCATGCGTGAACACTTTGCGCTTGGACAGTGTCTAGGTAGCTCACCATCTCTAAGGGAGCGATAACCCTCTGAGATGGTGTTATATTGTGTTCCGTCAATGTGTTTTGCAACATTTTTTGGGGGGAACAGTGAAAACTTTATTGATTTTTGAGCATAGAAAGTGCTTGTGACAGTTGTGACCACTGCACCGTCTCTCGTCCTTTTCACTGCTCTGCTTCCCTTGGCCCAACCGGGCTTTGCTGCCCAAAAGGAACACTTGGGATCTTTGAGAACGCTGAACGTTTTAGGGTCGGGAGCTTGCGAGCGGGGGGGGGGCTGTGAACTCCTTTCCCAGTTGTTGAACTCGTCAAACTGCCTTCTTCTTCCTCCTCACTCCCTGAAGATGCTGAGGATGAGGTTGAGGAGCTGGCTGGACCGTCTGAGCTGACGCAGGCGGGTAGTTCTTCGTATGCCAGGCAGTTCTCTGTTCCGGTGCTCCGCTCGGAGCCGCCGCATTCACGTTCGGTCGCTGCCGTTTGGGAATGCGAAAGGCGGGTGGTGGGTGGGCCGTAGCTTGTGCGAAGGTCTGCCGAGGTGGCTGAGGGAATGCAGTCTGTGATTTCCTAGGCAAACAGAGTTGCAGAGCCTCGTCATCTCTCTTCTTTTCCTCACACCTCTTCTGCATCAGTGTAAGCACTGAGCCGAAAATGCCCTCTGCGACCACTGGTGCGTCCAGGATGGCTTCTTTTTCTCTGTCAGAGAGATTAGCCAAGTTAAGCCATCGTCCTCTCTCTTGGATGACCATTGTGGCCATGGCCTTGCCCGCGGCTTGAACTGCGCATCTCTGAAGACGCAGGGAGAGATCCGTAACGACACAGATCTCTTCCCAGTGTGTCTGACCTGGTGTGGCAGACGCTTCGTCCTGCAGTTCCGCTTGGTATGCGGTCAGCATGGACATCGCGTTCAGAGCCCTGACGGAGAGAGCGACTGCTTTGTAAGCGCGTTCCGTCATGCTTGACTGGAAACGGTCCGCTTTGGATGGCAACGACAGGTTTGCAGCCGCCGTGCGCTTAGGGTGCAGGTGTGCAGCCACTAACGGCTCCATGGGAGGCATCCGGAGAAGGCCTGCCTTCTCCATTCCCTCCACATCGAGAGCAGATCCTCCCTGCACGGGCATCTTGCTTGTAAATGGCTTGTCCTTCCAGGTAACCGCGACCTCCTCTAGGAGCTCCGGAAACGCGGGAAGGAGCTGCCGTGCTGCCCGTTTAGCGCTCGGTAGTCTCTTGCCTTCATAGCGAGACTTTGCAGTCTCTGCTATCACGGTCGGCCATGGAATGTGGAGTGGCAGCTGGAGCAGGGCTAGATGTCATGAGGGGATCCTGGCCTGACAGGCTAGCTTGGCGTGCTAGTCTGCGTCGGAGGCTCTTCATGGTTAAGCGTGCGCAGTGTTCACAGGAACCGGGATTGTCGATTGCTAATTGGGCATGTTTCAGCCCAAGACATGCAAAGCAGACCTGGTGTGTGTCTTTGCCTGAAATCTTGTTCCCGCATGAACAGAGCCGCACCGAATCTCCCTCGCTAGCCTGGATAGTCTGCATTGCTGCGGCCATCCTAGCATCGAACAGTCCTTACAATCAACTGGAATGTGGATTGAAAGTACCAGGCGAATAACGGCGTGGTGACCAGTCGTTCGTGTTCGAAGATGGTAGAAGGCTTCTGGTGTGAAGCGAGAAGAGGTTTTTGAATGCCGTGACTATGTTGTGTCACTAATTTATACTGAGGGAGGAAGACACTCCCAGACACAACGTCACGTCTGCCAGCCAATTGGGGCTGGCGTAATGAAATAGGGCTTCTGAGGAATGCGGAAGGGGCGTATCCCATAGTGAGACACCGAAACGTATGCTTGAAAGAGAACTATATAAGCATTTAATACACAGTATTAAATAAATTGTCTTCTATAAATAATAGTTTTGGAAAGTTAATCAAAAAAACAAGATAGTAAACATCTCTCTTCCCAACTGGCTACACAGATAAATCCAGCCGAGCAGTTCCGGAGGAAGTGACGTAAATAAATAAATAAATTTCACATTTTAGCTTTTGTTTTCCGTTAACATGGAGAACAAACTCAAATGTTCTCTAAATGCGCATTTAACAGAAATATATGAAACATCCAGGAAGCGAGCGAATAATCTTCCCGAGCGGCAGCGGAACAACGAGTCAACCGGACGCGTTTTCAACACTGACCAGTGAAACAACGCGCACGGTTGTGATTGATCAGTTGCCTGATTGACAGTCAGATTAGCCAATCATTATTGAACAAACATGGTGAAGCAACCAATAGCAAGTGTTTCAGCATCTAGATTGAATTGAAGTCTCACAGAAGATTATTTTATTTCGAAATCATCTAACTGTCACGTGCACCTTCTCCCAGGACTCTTATTTTGCCTTTCACCTTCACCCAGGACTCTTGTTTTGCCTTTTGTTGTCACATGTTTTCTGTTCTAGAACTCTCCGTCACCCATCAGTTGTCATAGTCACTAATCATCACAGGTGTTTGTCTTTAGGTTCATCACTGTTAGTATATTTAGTTCTCCTTGTGCACTCTTTAGTTGTCGGTCATCGTTAATGTGTTGCGTGTGTTTCCTCATCTGTATGGTTTGCTTTAATAAAAGTCTATTATGGATTATTCTTCCTCGTCTTCGTGCCCTCATCGCACACGGACCCGTGACACTAACATTATAAGTGCCCCTAATTAAACATTATATAATAATAATAATAATACTATAATAATAAAACGGTTATTTACACCTTTAATGCTTTTGCATAAACTCAGCAGCAGTCACGTAACTGACAAAGATGAAGCCCATTTATGATTAACCAATTCATCGTGCAGCTTTCTATTGTACCAACATTATTTTAACAAATTAACACTATATTGTTTAATGAACTATAAGTTATTTTTTTCACCTGAAGTGGCCATTTACTGGCATGGCCAAACGTTTTGAGAATGACACAAATACTATTCAAAAAACGGTTTTATGATGGCCATTTCTATAAACTCCAGAATGTTATGAAGAGTGATCAGATAAATTGCAATTAACTGTAAAGCCCCTCTTTGTAGGTCTTGAAAAAGAAAAAAACACTGCAAAAATATTTACTCTTTGCATAAGCTTAATGTAATTGTCAATAAAAGCCTTTGACAATTATGAAATGCTTATAATTATACTTCAGTAGACAGTAATACCTGACAAAATAATCTAAAAACACTGGACTGGACTTGTGCACATACCATTTGCACAGGGAAAACTTACACAACAGCAGGGTTTAGACGGGCTGATAATGCAAACTGCACATTTTTGACAATTATACCTTTATTGTTTCTGCATAAACTATAAGTTTGTCATGCGCATATGCATATAGGGTAGCCTCATAGGGTTTCTTTGTAAAGTGACAATGCCAACTACTGGCCAGGCATGAACAGCACAGCACTTTTAATTGTTTTCGCAGATCAGAGACACAGAGAGAGAGACAGACAGACAAAGAGAGCGAGAGAGAGACAGGGAGAGAGAGCGAGAGAGAGACAAACAGACACAGAAAGAGAGAGTTAGAGAGAGAGAGGCAGACATAGAGAGACAGACAGACACAAACATAGAGAGAGAGAGAGCGAGAGAGACAGACACAGAGAAAGAGAGAGATAGACACAGAGAAAGAGAGAGACAGACACAGAGAAAGAGAGAGACAGACACAAAGAAAGAGAGACAGTGAGAGCGAGAGACAGAGAGAGACAGACAGAGAGAGACAGAGAGAGACTTTTTGCTTCCATGTTCTAGTTGACTGAAAGTCTTAATGCCTTGTGATATAATGGTTGTGTCACTGGGAAGCATTTCCAGCACGTACATCGTTTTATCATGCATTGATCAATGATAAACTCAATGCTTTAGCAGCCATTGATGTCCACAAATGTCCTCAATCTGGAGAGATCGCTATGTTTTAAAGCGCACCCATGACTAACGAGCAGTTGTCAACAAACACATCCCGACACCACTAACGGGCTGCTGGGGTTGTTTACATCTTAAATAAAGCTTTATCGTTTCCAAACACTTGTTTAGATATTAGAAAACGCGTGACTGTGGTTAATAACTGTCGCACATTTAATATGAAGCGGTTTTTAAAGGGCTCTGCGACGATGACAGTGGACTTAAATAAAAAGCTCGATAAATAAAGACCCTCGCGTCCTTTTTGTCTGTCTAAGCGCCAGAGACGAAGAGCGAAATCATTTGAGGGAATAAATTATGTTTTTCTGGTCGAGCCGTTCGGTTCATTGTTATTGACCGTTAGCTGACGGCAGGGCCTCAGCTCAACACCCGTGAAAAACACTCTTTAATTCACGGTTTAAATGTTAAATGTGGCTCGAGATGAAGAGGGAAAGCGGCCTAACCTCCTTTTGCTTCGGGTCCTGTGGATAGTGTTGGACTTTTTGTATCAATTCCTCAAGTCCACGTGTTCTTTTAATGAGGAGAGCAGAGACGGCTTTACCTTTAACTATTTAATCATCAAGTAAATCATATGAATAAAGTATACAGAACTCTGGGTCCACAGCTTTCCCTGATTACACAAAACTATGCAAGTCTCATGTCCAGGTGCTCTGCGACAACCTCGCCTTTCCCTGACCCATATATTTATACATTTTAACACACAAGTGGGTTGTCCTTTCTTGAAAGATGGTCGCTGGTAGGTCGCTGGTATCTCCCCCAATCCTGATTCCTGTTTTGTTCCTGCACACATAAATTAACATACAGCAAGGCACCCTAGGGCGCTCAACACACACAAACCAAACTTCCTAGAACTTCCCCCACACATTGCTTGTGGTTGACTCAATTGCCCCAATCTATTCAATCACCAAGACCCCCACACATTCCACCCCATACTATCTGCAGTTGGTGTTTTCTACAGCTGTTTATTCATTCAATCATTCATTCATTAAACCCTTAAATCCCTTCGTCCTAAACGCCATCAGTAATTTCAAATTTATGCTAAGCTAGATATTGATACATTTATTCCTTCAAAAGACGTTCGGAGGCCCGAGTCTGGGCCGTTTTAGAGGCCTGTGCTCGTAGCTGAGAATGCCGAAGGCAGCCATCATCCCCGCGGCATGTCAGCCGGTGTGAGGCCGATCCTGAGCGCTGCGGCGGCGGCCACAGATCCGCAGCTGTACCGCTGCTTCCGCTCCGACGGGAGGTACGGGAAAACACACGACAACATAAAAGTCCCTCCAGTCACAAAATCTCGGGGCTTTTGTGATTAAAAAGAACTGTGTCTACTCTCTCAGGAGCTCCTTACAGCATCGTTGTTTTGTTTCTTGTTGTGTTTTTGATGAGTGACTATGAAAATGTATGTAAGATGATAAAAGTGCAAAGTGAGAATCATGAAATATTTGTTTTCTCCTATACAGTTTATATAACGATTGTCTTCATATCAAGTGTCATATTTTGAAAAAATAATGGTGTCTTAATTACACACACACACACACACACATTTTTTATCTTTTAACTCTGACAAAGGTTTATACAGACACACACACACAAAGCAGTTAAATGTATAAATATAGTTTTTATTCAATAAAACATTTTTATAACAATTATAATGCAAGTATTCATCGACCACAAAACTATAATCTCTGGATCTTAAAGAACAGGGCAACTCTTAATGAATAACATATCTAAAGCTTGTGAACTGATTTGTCGTTATCGTGATATTTCCAAGAGGAATATCTAAACAGATACTGGACGGTGTGGCATATACTCTATGTTTATTTAAAAAAAATTATAGTAAAAAAAATAGATCCCCAAATTCCTGCATAATTCAGGTACTTAAATGTGCAATTCAGCTTGGACAATACAAACAATTCATTCGTTCCTGAAGAGATTGTGTAGTCTTGTTATGAACAAGTACAGACACTCCTCAGGAATCTAAGAATCAGCGATTTTCTGAATTTGTTTGAGAAAATTACATCAGATTATAGCACTGTCTTGATGAATTAGTATTAAAAAAAATCCATTGCACATGTTCTTCTCCAACTGCACAATGCTATCGACAGACATCTGTCAAAAATATAACAGCAGAGGCACATAATTACAGTATGAGTAACAACAGCACAAGCAAATAAAAAAATAATATGTATAATATATATAAAACTCAGTTATCTTTTTTTGTGCTGATTTCTGGAATGATTGATTTGTGTGACTGATGCGATTGTCTTCTTTGGTTGTATTCATATTCATAAAAACGTCAGATACATATAAGGCGAATCAAAAGGTTACCTTATGGTCAATGCATATATTGCATTCTTTATAGCCTTGCATTCTTCGAGCCCAACGAAAATTATAGCAAACAAACAAATAAATTACATTTATCAGTGTGCAAAATTTACTTCTACCAAACACGAGCAGAAGAAAGTCCAGTATGAGAAATGCACTCAATAAACACTTATTTGGACCGACAGCAAGAGGCTTTCTGGCAGGCAGGATTATTCAGACATGAAACAAATAAAGTGCTGTTTCCATCGGAAAGCTCTCCTTCATGACATCATATACTGTATGAACTCAAAATCTCTCAGTGTGCGAACAACAATACCATTATCGTAAAGTATAAGAAACAAACGGAAAATCTCAGTTTTTTTAATCCGCATCTGGTATAAATGCTCTCAGCAGCAGGTTGCAGGTCCTCTCGTCTCTCTGAACGCATTGTTGGGCAGAGGGTCTGTGTGTTCCACGCCTGCTCACTTCTTACAGGAGAGCGTTTCTTCTGCTGCTGCCATCATCATGCCACGAAAACAGGAGTTTTCATTGGCCAGCAAGTTGGAAGGGGCGTCAAATTCCCAAATCTATTTCAAAGATAAGATAAGATGTTACATGAACATAACGTTGTCTATATTCACAGTATAGAGTCCATAATGTATATATCTAGGCAGAATTTTAATAAGTGCATCCTCTAAACCAGGGGTGCCCAAACTTTTTCCTATGAAGGGCCAAAAATCAAACTTGATTGAGAGCCGTGGGCCAAAAGTAAATTTTGCATCATAAATCAAATTGTATTACATTAAAGTTGCTATGGGTTTATTTATTTCATAATATTTAAAATAAATATAAAACAACTTTAATCTGATTCACTAATGCAGTTTTATTTGTAATGCTTTGCATTTTAATGAATGTTACGTGACAGGATTTATTATCCTTATGTAATGTTTTTTCTGTGTCACCCGTTTGTTATTTGGTTTCTTCCAGTTTGTTTCCCGCTCTTTTGCTATCCCTAATTTACCAGGTTTCTGCTATTGGCCGGCTCAAAGATCCATCACGCCACTTCAACCAATCAGCAACCCCTGTTTGGTACATAAGACGCCCTGGTGAACTGAAGAGGAGAGAGAGGAGCTGGAGAGCTTGTGATTGTTTGTGACTTGGGCGTTTGCTAGTTAAGAGTTGCTGTCAGTTTGATTGAGTTGAGTGTATGGAGAACCACTCCACGTGACTACCGTTTGCCTGCCCAGGGAGAAGGAAAAGGGAAGTACGTCACGTGACATACATTTTTGCACTCAGTTTATTCTTTGTTAGACACATTAGGTAAGGAGCGTGTGCAACCCTATGTATGTTTTGTTTTAGGTAGTGAAGTTTAGTTAGGGCGTGTCTCACGCTGAAGAGTCTTTTCTTTACTGTTTATGTTATTAGTTAGCTTAGAGGTTGGGGGTGAGTTAGCGTGTTTTGTTTGGTTTGTTTGTTTAGCACCGCTCACTTTTTTCTCTCTGTGGCTTATTTTTTGGTTTGTCACAAATTTGTTTGTACTTCCTGTATATAGTGGTATAGGTATATATTGTTGTTTATTTAGGTTGTTTATTCCCTTGTGTAAATAGACATCTGTAAATAAAACAACCCACCTGTTTATCACACTCTGGCTTGCTGTTTCATTCACTACAACACCTCCCAGAAATAGATAACATACGATTTATGCTTAATTTATTATGTATGTCTCCCTCATACTCCTAGGCCATCTGGGGATGTAACAATGAACAATTTAAATGGGCAACAATCCCCAAGTGTTCAATGTACAATACAGTTCAGTGCCAAATACACAATCAATAATAAAACCATATGGTTGCAATGTCAGTGACCTAATGAGAGATATGAAGCTTATTTTTCAGAAGATTGGTCTGTAGCTGACTAACAGACAAAGACAAGATATTATGTAGGTGAGAGTCAGTTATTTGGCTTCTTAGTTTACTCTTGTTCAAGTTCATCAGACTGAAAGTCTGCTCGCAGAGGTAGGTACAGTAATCCCTCGCCACTTCGCGGCCTCAGCGCATCGCGGATTATTAAAAAATATTCATAAAAAAATAAAAGTTAAAAAAATACCCCCATGTGCAGCCGTATTGCGGAAAGCAGCGTTGTTTAATCGTGACGCGAGAGAAACGGTTTCCCAGGACGCCAGACAAAGAGAGAAACTATCTCAGAGGCTTTGAACACGCCCACGGCACTCAGACAAGACACGTGATTGGTTCCCAGCGGGAGCTCGACCAATGAGAGCACGAGTGGATGTATCCCGTGACCTGATTGGCTGATCCTACTTCGCTGATTTTCACCTATCGCGATAGTTCCGGTCCACATTAACCGCAGTAAACGAGAGATCACTGTACTGCCAAACAGAGACCGCATCAGTGATGATGAAGGACGCTGCAGCGCTCTGTTCAGATCGAAGTCCAGCAAGCAGCTCGTGAGCCTGCTGTTTCGCGTCTCGCCGCTGTACTTTGAGAAAGCTGCACAATGTTTTGTTTCATAATGACGACGGATATTATACTCTTTTAAAACAGCAACAGACTGTTTGCAAACTAGACATATTGCCTTTGATTTGACTTCTGTGAATAAAAACTCATCTTCCCCAGCTTTAAAAAAAAAATCTCTTGTCTGTGTGCCACTGCCTTGATTTCTCCATTATTGCGTTTAATTTGTTGACGTTTATTGACGTCATGTGTCGCAAAGCACGCAGTGCTGCGCCTTGAATTGCGCATTTACAATAAATTTAATACATTTACATTTAATTTCAGTTTACTCTGTTGTAGTTCAACTATAAAACAAACAAAATTGTTATGTAAAATTAGAAATGACAATTTGTGTCGAAGGTATCTCGCCCTCGCCCTCTCTCTCTCTCTCTCTCCTCGGACGGTTCGGCGGGCCAAATCAAAGTTTGCCCGCGGGCCCTAGTTTGGGCACCTCTGCTCTAAACAAATGACCCTGTTACAGTTCAGCACAGTGTTGAGACGATGGGCAATCACGAGAGTGGTGCAGCTGCTGAAAGATGTGCGGATAGTGTCCTGTATGAGGCGGTCTGTCTCTGTGTCAGTAACAGCTGTTGCCTCATCTAAGAGTAGGATCTGAAATACACATCACAAGTTTGTGATCATGATAATCAAAAGCTTTTTAACGGACAATCATTTCTCATTACTTTTTCATTCCATCACCCCATGAAATGGTTTGATGAGGACATACTGTACACCGAGTCAAAACAGTGACAAGT
Organism: Rhodeus uyekii; assembly: GCA_037043235.1. Taxonomy (NCBI): domain Eukaryota; kingdom Metazoa; phylum Chordata; class Actinopteri; order Cypriniformes; family Acheilognathidae; genus Rhodeus; species Rhodeus uyekii. Next base: position 149,356 of record JAWRVZ010000148.1, read on the forward strand.
GAAGCAAATATCATTGATCATGATACATACATTTATGGATCCAGCCTCTAATGTCTGTAACAGACCAAGAACGACATGCATGCCATGTAGACTGTATGATGATGACACCTATTAAATCGCAGGCTACGACGCAGGTTAGTATAGAAGAGTACAATTTCATCAGCACGTGCTAGTGGTAAACAAAGATGAATCGCAGTTTGGCAAACTGCGGTTTTCACTGTGCGATGAAAAGGGAGCGAAAGATGAGAATATAAACATGGCCAAAGCAAGGGAAAAGAGGCCAACTTGGCATGTAAGTAGTTCTATGTTTTAGCGCCATGTCCCGTTGATCAATACGGCATTTCATGTTGCATTCTTACTGGCTAGTCAGTAAAACGTGATTTCAGATTTGATTTGACGCCATCTCTAAATCAACATGCACCAATGCTAAATTGTCTTTAAACTGTAATCATTATGTTTACATCTTGTAATAATATTTACTTAATACACTCACTTGTAATAATGAGTTCTTCCTTTAATTCTGCTTACAATTACATGTTAAATAGCTGCAATTATATGATCTTAGAAATGTACATTTCTGAAATATGGACGTTCCTTGGACACAATCACCTCTGATAACAGATCCCTCTCAATTGTAGACCAGTGTTGCCAGATTGGACTGAAGATTTCAAGCCCAACTACAGCATAAAACCCGCCCATTTAAAAAAACTACCAGCCCAACACGATTGGGGGTGGTGAGACCTGTTCACAATTGTTGACAAGGGAAGAAAAAAAAAATGTAATTGTAACGGACTCAGCCACGCCCACGGCACCAGACTCCTCCTTCACTCCTCCCACACGATCCCTGTCACCTGAATACTGACACCTGCAGCTAATCACCCCCACACTATAAAGCCAGCACTCACTCTGCACTCAGTGTCTGGTCTCATCACTGTTACCCGGACTCTCTCAGCGCTACCACTCTGAAACTTTTCATCTGAGCCTTCCACGAACCATTCTCCTCGACATTCCTCCAAGCCATCCTGTTTCATCCCGAGTTTGCCTTCGTTTGTCTTCGTCTCCGCTACACTCAGCTAAGACTCTTTATTGTCCATTGCCTCTACTTACCCTGCCATTCACTGCACTGCAACCGTCTACTGTCTTGTGTCCTGCCGATAATAAATCTGTTCAACTCACCCTGTGTTTGAGTCTTCCGTTATGACAGTAATGTAGAAATTTATGCCTTTATATGAAATTTGGGCGGGTTTTTATGCATCAAAAACCAGCCCAATTATGCATCAAAAACCAGCCCAATGCATTTTTCCCCGTCGTATGTGACCAAAAGGAGCCCAATTGGGCGGGAACAAACCCAATCTGACAACACTGTTGTAGACATACATTTTCTGTAAATACAAATATTTACCTCCTTTTTTTAAATGCCCAATAGCTTTTAATTTATCACAGCTCCACCTAACCGTTTCTCTTCCTGATCTCCTCCATATTGCTTTAAAATATAGTATTCTGTATAGGACTCAAATGGTTCCAATTTATTTTCTTGTCTTCGCCGACTGTGCTGAGTGTGTCATTCACCATGTAGAAAGTCTGTAGTAAATGTGACAGATTTTAGTCACAGTTTCAGCAGTAATTTGGGGGTGGGGCACTGTAGGTTCTGGAATTACACATCCTCAACATGATTGTTCATTTTCTTTAGTAACAGTTTTATATTAAGTCTAAAGGGGGAATCTATACGCAGTGCGCTTTATGAGGGGGTTACTTGATTACTTGATATGTCTCTCCCTGTCTTCCTGTTTCAGTGGAAATTATGTCCAGTCATTGAATGACGCTGCACGTTTCAAGGCTCTTCAATGGGCTTTTGAGGTCTGGGTAGATTAGATGGAAAGCAAACAATCTGTTCTTGTAATGTGTTGGATGTTGGAGAACTGGGCATGAATAAAGATCTTAGCGATCTCTGAAACGCCAAGGCTTTGTTTGAGTCCACGGGAAACAAAGGCTCTCCTCTCTCGTCTGAGCCAACAGAAGGTTTAATGTGGCACATGTCACAAAATTATAATGATGATTACGGGAGGAATGTGCCACACTCTGCTCTGCATGGTGCTTCACTGTCAAACTCTTTTCATTTGAAGAGCCTAAGTCTTACATCATGTCTACAGTCATGTAAAATACATCATGACCAGTCATGAGAGTCGCATAAATTGATTGGTTAAAAAGAAAATTCAGTACCTAAAACTTCTCGAATCCTCTCTTATTTCCATTTACATACACAAGAAGTAGATTAAAATATATAGATTTTTTAAACTAGTTTTGTTTCTTCTAAAACTGTTGTATACAATAGAGGGCCCTAGAGTCAAAAAGGTTGAGAACCACTGGTATAATTTTTCCCTGAAGAGGATATCGATCTATGAGAACAAACTTCTGCTTGGGTGTGTCAGATGCAATTCCTGTGGGGGCGTTTGCTCCATGTCCCTTTCTGGTATCATTGCACATTTTGTGCAAAGCTTCCCAGTTTACATTATCAGCAAGTTTAAAAAACAAAAAGATTGGATACACTTTTATACTCGCAACAGTCATTCACTGTCTGCTATGTGGTGGCAATGTTTTGCCATTTTACAACAGCTGAGATTCACCAGAATTGTAGATCAGTGCTTCTCAACAGCAGGAGAAAAACAATGATGCAAATAGCATACTGCAACTAACCATATAATCAAATAGAGTTAGGGCAGTAAATAAACAGTTTAATCAATTTTAGAGGGGGGAGAAAATCATCACTATGGTTCTCCATGATATTTTTAACAAAACTACATTAAAAGTGTAGACGTTTATGTGATTTATGTGAAAAGCCCTCAAAATATATGTTGAAGAGTGTTGTCAACCAAACAATTTCGGTTCCCACTGATTTCCCATTGTATTTTTTGCCCTGTAATGAAAGTCAATGGGATTTGAAACTGTTTGGTTGAAAACATTCTTCAAAATATGTTTTCTTTTAGGAAATTCATACAAGTTTGGAACGGCATGAGGGTGATTAAATGACAGATTTTTTTTTATTTTGGGGTGAAATTGAAAATAATATGGGTTTGAGGCAACCACAATGTGTTTTGTGACAAAGTGTTCACACTATAGATCAGGGGGGGCCAACCTGTTCAGCATGATGAGCCACAAAATAAAGCTCATAACTCCGGAGAGCCGCATAAAAGATTGTTTTATTTTTTATTATTAAAAAAATAATTCTGTAGCGGTTTACTACAGACCCGTTACTATACCTGTTTGTTCACACATGTATGTTGTTCAAAGGATTGAAAGGTACATTGATGCAAGTTTTGACATTAGGAATGTCTTCCTTAGGCAAAAACGGGGGGAGAAACCCACCAGTCCTGCGCTATATCACACATTTTATATGTTTATACATAACATTTTTACACATTTTACATATCACACCCGTGAGCTATATGAGAGTGCTAAAAATATGCGTCCGCGGATTATATATGCGGGAAAAAACGATATATCATCTCATTGACGGTGACCGAAAGTAGAAAAAGTGAGCAGCGAATGCTAGTTTCGTATTATGCACCGGCGAAATCAAAATTTCTCATCTTAGTACATCGGGAACTTACGCATTCTATGTCAAATTATAATACCACTTGCTGAATCTACAATTCATCTCATCGCGTGAACATGGCATGACACTGTCACGAGACATTACCATGATGTCATCTGTATGTAGAAGTCGGCATAAAACGTTTCATTGCAGAATTTCAATTCTCTTCCAGTATGTCGAGCGGATAAACCAATAAGCGATTGCACGCAATCAGCCAAATGCTGACCAAAACACACTCGCCGCAGCCCTACACAGTATTAACAATAAAAATTTAATAAAGCCAGTTGTACTGATTTTTCTAGGGAACTATTTTAATCGCGCATTATTCTCCGAAGCTTGGTCAAAGAACGATGATTTCATAATGAAAATATGACGCTGTGGCTATTTTACGGCACCACCGTTAAAATAGCACAGCTGTTATTTGAATCATCAAAAATGTCGTCTGCAAAAAAAGAACCGCAGCAAGGAACTTTGTTCCAATTCATGCAGGGTGGCGGTGACAGCCAGAAAAGAGAGGAAGAGAAGGAGCGGAAAAAAAGTAATTGCAATGACAGAATAAAGAAAGGCCTCACAGAAAAGGTAATTAGATTGAATCATTTTAAATTAAATTTATCATTTTAATGTTTATTGAAACATTTAATGATTATAGAGGGTGGAATGAACGACCAGCAGTGGTGTTTTATTAATTTAAGTTATACTTGTTTCGACCTATTATCAGGATTGTCAGCAAGAAAGTTGTACAATTCTGAAGTTTATGAAAAGCGGCGCTATATTTACAAGATAAAAATGTTTGTTGTCTAAAGAAAAATCAATAGGCGTTTTGATGGTAACAAATTGAAGTTAATAAACTTTTTAGCAGACAGTTAGATCTAACTCAATGTTACATATACTAAGTTACACTAAAATAATTCGTGTTTAGTAACATTATCAGTATTCTCAGTTGAAAGTTGTGCCAATAATGAATTAATTAAGATTTAATTCAAATATATAATTATTATATATAATCCAGTATGACTCACTTGCAACACTAGTTCGCATAAATTGCGATGGCCCAGCACTTAAGGACTTTCAGCCACGTCGATGTATCCAAAAATGGTTGGACAGTGCCAAGGGCACAAGACACACATCAGGGCACAAGCTTCCAGTACCACGAGCTAAGAAACCTCAGAATGTGGACTTGTCTTCAGATTCACTATCAGATTAATTATATTGTTTCTGGGTTCTTGTTGCATTCAACAAATAAATATTTGGTTTTGCAGTATATCATGTGTTTTTACTTAATCAACTATTTTTGTCTGTTAAAATGCAGGGCGAGTGCTTTATGTGAAGGGCGAGTACGTTTTTAGGGTCACTAGTCCTGCAGGGCGAGTGACTCTGGAGTAATTCATCGAGGCCTGCTGTGTCACAATCTATTTCCTCAACCAGTAACATAATATGCGCAGTTCAAACAGCATCTGATAGGATTAAAAAAAAGTCAAGTAGACAAGTGTACCTGAGTAGTTATATAATTAGATTAGATTAGATTCAACTTTATTGTCACTACACAAGTACAGGTACAAGGCAACGAAATGCAGTTTAGGTCTAACCAGAAGTGCAATAGCAGCAAGTGCAGGATATGTACAATGGTTGCATAAGTGCAGGATATGGAGATGTACAGGATTTACAGGTAATATGTACACTGAATATAAATATACAGATGGTTATTACTATAACAGATGAGTGTGTGCTATAAATATAATTACAGGTGTCTGTAAACAGCATTTACAGGTGAATATGTGCTATAAATGTAAATGTATATACAGATGTCTCTAACTATAAACAGAATTTTACAGGTAGATGTATACAATTGTTAGCTTAAGGTAAGCAGTAGATTTAAGGTAGTGCAATGAGCATGGACAGTGCAAATAAGTGAAATGCGAAATGTAAACAGTTGCTACTGTATGAACAGTTGGTAGTGCAAATGAGCATGTTCCAGCTAAAGTACAGTAGTGCAAGGTGCAAGTGTAAACAGTTGTTACTGTAATGAACAGTCGGCAGTGCAAATGGCACAAATAAGTAACAGAGTGAGCGAAGAGTCTATAAGGGTAGTAGTGGGGGGGGGGGCAGTGAAGGAGTCTGGTGTAGGGTGGATGGTGGTGGGTGAGAGGAGAGTCTGTGAGGGGAGTGGGGTGGTGGGGGGTGAGGAGAGTCTGTGAGGGGAGTGGGATGGTGGTGGGGGGGAGAGGAGTTTATGAGGGGAGTGGGATGGTGGCGGGGGGGGGGGTAAGAGAAGAGTCTGTGAGGGAAGTGGGATGGTGGTGGGGTAAGAGGAGAGTCTGTGAGGGGAGTGGGATGGTGGTGGTGGAGAGAGGAGTCTATGAGGGGAGTGGGATGGTGGTAAGAGGAGAGTCTATGAGGGGAGTGGGATGGTGGTGGGGGAGAGGGGAGTGGGATGGTGGTAAGAGGAGAGTGGGATGGTGGGGGGGGAGTCTATGAGGGGAGTGGGATGGTGGTAAGAGGAGAGTGGGATGGTGGGGGGGGGAGTCTATGAGGGGAGTGGGATGGTGGTGGGGGAGAAAGGAGTCTATGAGGGGAGTGGGATGGTGGTGGGGGAGAGGAGTCTATGAGGGGAGTGGGATGGTGGGGGGAGTGGGGTCTATGAGGGGAGTGGGATGGTGGTAAGAGGAGAGTCTGTGAGGGGAGTGGGATGGTGGTGGGGGAGAGAGGAGTCTATGAGGGGAGTGGGATGGTGGTGGGGGGGAGAGGAGTCTATGAGGGGAGTGGGATGGTGGTAAGAGGAGAGTCTGTGAGGGGAGTGGGATGGTGGTGGGGAGAGAGGAGTCTATGAGGGGAATGGGATGGTGGTGGGGGAGAGAGGAGTCTATGATGGGAGTGATATGGTGGGGGGGAAAGAGGAGAGTCTGTGAGGGGAGTGGGATGGTGGGGGGGGGGTAAGAGGAGAGTTTATGAGGGGAGTGGGGTGGTAAGAGGAGAGTCTGTGAGGGGAGTGGGCTGGTGGGGGGGGTAAGAGGAGTCTATGAGGGTGGTAGGATGGTGGATTAGGGGGAGAGAGGAGAGTCTGTGAGGGGAGTGGGATGGTGGTGGGGGGGGCAGGGGGTTGAGAGGAGTCTATGAGGGGAGTGGGATGGTGGGGGGGTGAGAGGAGAGTCTGGGGGGAGTGGGATGGTGGGGGGTGAAAGGAGAGTCTGGATGGGAGTGGGATGGTGGTGGGGGGGGGAGAGGAGTCTACGAGGGGAGTGGGATGGTGGGGGTGGGGGTGAGAGAGGAGTGGGGTCAGCAAGGGTTAGAGTTCAGTAAAGAGACAGCTCTGGGGAAGAAACTGTTCTTTAGTCTGCTGGTTCTGGTCCGGAGGCACCTGAAACGCCTGCCGGAGGGAAGGAGGGAGAACAGTCTGTGGGCTGGGTGAGAGGTGTCCTTGAGGATGCTGCGAGCTCGACGCAGACAGCGTTTCCTCTGGACGTGCTCGATGGCAGGAAGTGGAGTCCCTGTGATGCGTTGGGCAGTTTTCACCACCCGCTGCAATGCCTTGCGCTCCGCGACAGAACAGCACCCATACCATACTGTGACACAGTTCGTCAGGATGCTTTCTATTGCGCAGCGGTAGAAGTTCACCAGGATAGCCGAGGAGAGCTGATTCTTCCTCAGTGTCCTCAGGAAGAAGAGGCGCTGGTGAGCCTTCTTGACCAGGCTGGAGGTGTTGGTTGTCCAGGTCATGTCAGCCGAGATGTGGATCCCCAGGAACTTGAAGCTGGAGACACGCTCAACGGCCATTCAATTGATGTGGATGGTGTCGTGTGTACCTCTTGACTCTTTCCTGAAGTCCACGATGAGCTCCTTCGTTTTGGTGGTGTTGAGGAGCAGGTTATTGTCGTTGCACCATGTGGACAGGTGCTGGATCTCTTCCCTGTAGGCAGTCTCATCGTTGTTGCTGATGAGACCGATCACCGTAGTGTCGTCTGCGAACTTGATGATGGCATTAGATCCAAACACAGGCTTGCAGTCGGAGGTGAAGAGGGAGTAGAGAAACGGGCTTAGCACACAGCCCTGTGGTACACCAGTGTTAAGTGTGATGGATGTGGAGCAGGTGGATCCAGATCGGACATTCTGGGGTCTGTTGGTCAAGAAGTCCAGAATCCAGTTGCAGAGTGAGGTATTGATGCCCAAGTCTTCAAGTTTGGCTATTAACTTGGCCGGGATGATAGTGTTGAATGCTGAGCTGAAGTCAACAAACAGCATCCGTGCATAAGAGTTCTTATTGTCCAGGTGTGTGAGCACAGAGTGCAGTGCCATGGCAACAGCATCCTCTGTGCTCCTATTGCTGCGATAAGCAAACTGATGTGAGTCCAATGTGGATGGTATAGAGTCTTTTAGGTGTTCCAGGACCAGCCGCTCAAAGCACTTCATGATGATGGGTGTGAGTGCTACAGGGCGGTAGTCGTTAGGGCACCTCGGACTAGAGTGTTTTGGCACTGGCACAATGGAGGTGCATTTGAAGCATGTTGGTACAGCTGCTTGGACAAGAGACAGGTTGAAAATGTCTGTAAAGACCCCAGCGAGCTGCTCCGCACATGCCCTGAGGACACGTCCAGGGATGTTGTCTGGTCCAGCAGCCTTGTGCATGCTGATCCGGCTCAGTGCCTTGCAGACATCAGTGGATGAGAGGGTGATTGGAGGGTGATCAACTGAGGGTTTGAGCTTGGTTGCAGTTTCTCTGTTGTCTCTTTCAAAGCGAGCATAAAAGTCATTTTAATACAGCTTGGTAAAGTCATTTGAATACAGCTTGTCTCAAAGATGATTTATGGCCTAATTTATGGTGTGGTTTATGGGCGTAATTTATGGCTGTACCCTGTGTCCGGCTGTCCACCTGCCACTCAAACTGTCCGGTGAATGTTTGACAGACAGGTGTTTAGGGGTTAAATGTGTGTGTGTTGTTGCCCCTGATTGGGTGCTCGCTGACTGTCAAAGGTTTTTATGGTTAGATTTACAACTTAGCGTCACAGACAGGCAAGTCAGAGTGTCAATCAAATAAAGGTACAGCTGATTTTATGGTTTGATATATGATGATGGATGGATCTTAACCAGAGTGCCATTGAAATGGTACTGCTCCTCTCCTGTCATCTGGCTCCATCCAGTCTGGTGGGGGGGAAAGCGGTTGGGGGTCATGATTGTTTCTTTGATTGTCTGTGGGGAAAGTAACCCAAGCAAGTTTTACATTGTTAACACCCAGCATCAAAATCAGTGTTGTTTGATCTAAAAACTGAAGGCAGAGACTGTGGTTTACCTACCAGAAGAAGAAAAGACTCTGTTTGCATTTTAGCAATGATAAGGGCCCAGACATCCGATCCCTGGTTTTTCTACTATCCATCTCCCCCTGTGATGCAGTTGAGGGTCTGATGGCCTGTTTGTTAACAGTCATGCAGCACACACCGGTTCTCCTGAAAGACTTAACAAATTATGCCTTGTTCAAATAAGACATTGCAATAAAATTATTCATTCTTCACTCACTTCACTATAAAATATCTGAGTAATATGGAAAATATTGATTTAAACATTTAAAATGGTCAAAAACTGTTCAAACTATCTAATGTCTTGAAAATTAGTATAAATATATATTTTACTAGACTGTATTATGCTTCAAATTAATTGCATCCGTTTTCAACTGAGTCAAAAAACAAACAAAAACAAAAGCATGTTGTAAGTCGACACCTCTGCGATCAGAACTTGCGTTTATACCGCAAAAACAAAAGCTATTTAAGATTTTAATCCATGTATTAAATACAGGTTCTTCTTAGCTCTTATCTCATAGTGATGGAAAATGTTTTTATACTGTTTTGATTCATCTTCAGATTGCAAACTAAAAAGTTTAATGTTTTAACATTTAGTTATTTAATACTAGAGAAAACGTAGGCATATTTGATAGTTTTGTTACAAACCTCTGATTAGAGAATTAATCAGACTGTTGTACATTAAGATTATTGAAAATATGTTATGTAAAATTACTTTCTCACAAATGCGTTATACGAATCACAAGTTTACCTAAACTACTTTACAGACATCTTACCCAAGTGTTTTTAATCTTACAGTTTTTAAAAATGTTTACTCAATAGAAGTAGTTTTCGAGGCCCCACTCAGTGAAACATTCACTCATATACCGGATCTTCAGACCAAATCTGCAAAACCGCACGCGCATTATAAGTTTACAAACGTATAGCATACAGCTAACGCAATGTTTTCAGAAAGAAAAAAACATTATTTTAATCCTTAAGCATACCTAATTTGATCACTTAGAAATCAAAACACAGCATTTCTGTTTATGATTTTAAAAATATACTGAATATGTCATCACCTTTTACTTCTACAACACTTTATACCATCAATTGTTTAATATACTCCAGTTGTAAAGGGTGTACAGTGTGTTTGTACACATACACTGCACAATGAACAAGCAAAATATATAATAGTTTTAATAATAATAATTAAATTTTTCACAAAATAAAATTTTTCACTGACGTCAAAGCAAATTTAAAAGTGCTGGCTAAGGCTAATCGTAAATATTCTAAGATTGTTATTCACGTCGGCGCTAATGATGTCCGACTTCGCCAGTCGGAGATCACTAAAACTAATATTAAAGAGGTGTGTGAACTCGCAAGTACGATGTCAGGCACTGTAATTTGCTCTGGACCTCTCCCTATGCGCAGGAGTGATGAGATGCTTAGCAGATTATCCTCACTCAATGGCTGGATGTCTAAGTGGTGCCCGCAGAATAACATAGGGTTTATAGACAATTGGAAAAGTTTTTGGGGCAGACCTGACCTGTTAAAAAGAGATGGTATTCATCCCACCTGGGATGGTGCCGCTCTTCTCTCTAGTAATTTGGCATATAGTCTTAGAGCTAAACCTTGACTAACTGGGGTCCAGGTCAGGAAGCAGACAAACTGGCTAAACCGACCGTCTGCTAGCTGTCTCACGTCACAGAGGTCAGATAAATTACAACACATAGAAACTCTTTCTCCTAGATATCTTATAGAGACTGTGTCTGTTCCACGAATTAGCAAATACAAAAAACTCTCAAAACCGTTTAAGGGTAAAAATTTAATTGATTTACAAACAACTAAGAACGGTTATAACACAAATGAACAAATGATAAAGCTTGGGTTGCTGAATATACGATCCCTTTCCTCAAAAGCACTTATTGTAAATGATATAATTACAGATCATAAACTAGATGTGCTGTGTTTGACAGAAACCTGGCTAAAACCAGACGATTACATTACTTTAAATGAGTCCACCCCTCAAGATTACTATTATAAACATGAGCCTCGTCTGAAAGGTAAAGGAGGAGGTGTTGCTGTAATTTATAGTAACACGATCAGTACTGCTCAAAGGTCTAATTTGAAATATAATTCTTTTGAAGCGATGGTCCTTAATGTAAAATTATCTAGTGCAAGTAATAATTCCTGTTTAACTTTTGTGCTGGCTATTCTATATAGGCCACCAGGGCACCATACAGACTTTATCAAAGAATTTGCTGATTTTCTCTCAGAACTAGTAATGTCTGCAGATAAAGTCATAATTGTCGGTGATTTTAATATCCATGTAGATAATGAAAAAGACGCATTGGGATTGGCATTTAGAGACATCTTAAACTCTATTGGAGTTACACAACATGTATCAGGACCCACTCATTCTCATAATCATACTTTAGATCTAATATTGTCGCATGGGATCAATGTTGATACTGTTCAAATTCTGCAGCAGAGCGATGACATCTCAGATCATTACTTAGTTGCGTGTAGACTACCTTTAGCCAAAGTCGAAAAACTAACTCCCTGTTACAAATATAGTAGAACTATCACTCCTAACACAAAAGATAGCTTTATAAATAATCTTCCTGATCAGTTTGATCTACTTAACATCCCAGATAGCCTAGAAGAACTTGATGTTGCAACAGAAACTATTAACTCTCTCTTTTCCAGCACTTTAGACACTGTTGCTCCGTTGCGCTTAAAGAAGATTAAAGAAAATAATCCAACACCGTGGTACAACGAGCACACCCGGGCCCTCAAGAGAGCAGCCAGAAAAATGGAGCGGAGCTGGAAAAAAACTAAGCTAGAGGTTTTTCGCATTTCATGGAAAGACAGCTCTATTGCATTCAGAAAAGCCTTAAAATCAGCTAGATCTGCTTACTTTTCCACCCTCTTAGAAGAAAACAAATACAACCCTAGGTATTTATTTGAGACAGTGACTAAATTAACAAGAAATAAAGCCTCAACCCCAGATGCTTTAAAACAGCACAGCAGTAATGACTTCATGGACTTCTTTACTTGCAAAATTCATAATATTAGAGAGAAAATTATAACCATGCAACCGTCTACTACAATATCACAAAATACAGTAAATTTTAGTGTCCCCGAAGAAAAATTCCACTCCTTCATTGCTATTGGGGAGGAAGAATTGTCTAAACTCGTTAAATCATCAAAATCAACAACATGTATGCTAGACCCAATACCAACTAAGCTACTGAAAGAGTTGCTTCCAGAGATCATAGATCCTCTCCTTAATATTATTAATTCATCTTTGTCATTAGGATACGTACCAAAAACCTTTAAGCTGGCCGTAATTAAACCGCTTATTAAAAAACCACAACTTGATCCTACAGAATTAGTTAATTACAGGCCGATATCGAATCTACCTTTTTTGTCAAAGATTCTAGAAAAGGCAATATCTTCACAACTATGTTCCTTTCTAGAAAGAAACAGCATCTATGAGGATTTCCAGTCAGGATTTAGACCATATCATAGTACTGAGACTGCTCTTATTAGAGTTACTAATGATTTGCTCTTATCATCCGATCGTGGTTGTATCTCTCTGTTAGTGTTACTGGACCTTAGTGCTGCATTTGATACAATTGACCACAAAATCCTTCTGAATAGACTTGAAAATTATGTTGGCATTAGTGGAGTTGCATTAGCCTGGTTCAAATCATACTTATCTGACCGTTATCAGTTTGTAGCAGTAAATGAGGAGATGTCATATCGGTCACAAGTTCAGTATGGAGTTCCTCAAGGTTCAGTGTTAGGACCATTGCTTTTCACCCTGTACATGCTTCCTTTGGGTGCAGTTATTAGGAAGCATGGCATTAGCTTTCATTGTTACGCTGATGATACTCAGCTCTATATTTCTTCTCATCCGGATGAAACAAACAAATTCACTAAATTAACAGAATGCATAACGGATATAAAAAATTGGATGACTAATAACTTTCTACTGCTTAATTCTGAAAAAACAGAGATTCTAATTATTAGACCAAAAAGTTCAGCGCGTAATAATCTAGACTACCGCCTAACACTCAATGGCTGTTCTGTCAAGTCTTCGTCGTCAGTTAGAAACCTGGGTGTGCTCTTTGATACCAATCTTTCATTTGAAAGCCATGTTTCTAGCATCTGTAAAACGGCATTCTTCCATCTTAAAAATATATCTAAATTACGACATATGCTCTCTAAGACAAATGCGGAAAAGTTAGTTCATGCGTTCATGAGTTCAAGGCTAGATTATTGTAATGCTCTACTAGGTGGTTGCCCTGCACGCTTAATAAACAAATTCCAGCTGGTCCAAAATGCAGCAGCTCGAGTTCTTACTAGAACCAGGAAATATGAGCATATTAGCCCAGTTCTGTCAAACCTGCACTGGCTTCCTATTAATCACCGAATACATTTTAAAATCTTGCTAATTACTTACAAAGCATTAAATGGTTTAGCTCCCCAGTACTTGAGCGATCTCTTAACACATTATAGTCCTTCACGTCTATTGCGATCCCAAAATACTGACCAGCTTATAATACCTAGAATATCAAAGTCAACTGCTGGCGGTCGATCCTTTTCCTATTTAGCTCCTAAACTCTGGAACAGTCTTCCTATTACAGTTCGGGAAGCAGACACACTCTGTCAGTTTAAATCTAGACTAAAAACACATCTTTTCAACCTGGCATACACATAACACATTATACATACATTTTAATCCAAATCATGTAAAATGATTGTTAGGCTGCATAATTTAGATAAGCCGGAACCGAGAACATTCCCATAACACCTGATGTACTTGATACATCAGAAGAAGAATGGCATCTACGCTGATATTGTTCTCTGTTTATTCCGAGGTTACCGTGGTCAGCCGGATCCGGGCTGTATCCAGATCAGATGAAGGACCTGGACACGAGCACAGCACTACCCTGAAGTGTCTGCGGAGACCGTGACTCTACTAGACCCTCCCCTGTGACGATCATGAACCCATCTCCAACCGGACCAAATTGGACTTCATATTGGACTTGAATTGTTGTCAATATAATAATCATGTACTGTTTGGCTTTGGCCAGAGGAGAACTGGTCCCCCGACTGAGCCTGGTTTCTCCCAAGGTTTTTTTCTCCATTCTATTCTTCATTCGTTACGTCACCTGCCGGAGTTTTTTACTTGCCGCTGTCGCCTATGGCTTGCTCAGTTGGGGAAACTTAACACTTAAAATTCATCAATTGTATTGATTCGCCTGCTCTTTTGGGGCTTCTGTTCAGCCAAACAAACTTTGTTTATATTGTTTTTCCTGTAAAGCTGCTTTGAAACAATCTACATTGTAAAAAGCGCTATATAAATAAAGGTGACTTGACTTGACTTGACATCCGTGGGTTGTTTAACGTGTATATGACTATGAGGTTTGTGTAGAGTTACTATACAAGAACACAGTTTTTGCATAAATTGTTTGCTTTTGTCCCAAAAGGTGTGCGTGTATCTGTTTGTTTTTGTGTAAATGTGTGCACGTGTCTGTCTGTTTGTATTTTCGTGTCTGTTTATTTGCTTGTGTGTCTGTCTGTTTTGTTTGCATGCATGCATGCATATGTGTGTGTGTGTGTGTATTTGTTTGTTTGTATGTATCTGTCTGTTTGCGTGTGTTTGTGTGTCTGTTTTTTTGTTTGTGTGCATGCATGTCTGTTTGTTTGTGTTTGTCTGTTTTGTTTGCGTGCATGCATGTGTGTGAGTGTCTGTTTGTTTATGTGTGTGTGTGTGTGTGTCTGTTTGTTTGTATGTATGTGTGCGTGTGTGTCTATTTGTTTGTTTGTTTGTGTATGTGTGCGTGCGTGCGTGCGTGCGTGTCTGTTTGTTTGTATGTGTGCGTGTGTGTCTATTTGTTTGTTTGTTTGTTTGTGTATGTGTGCGTGTGTGTGTGTGTCTATTTGTTTGTTTCTGCTTGTGTGTGTGTGTGTGTGTCTGTTTGTTTGTTTCTGCTTGTGTGTGTGTGTGTCTGTTTGAGTTTGTGTGTTTATTTCAATAAACAAAAGCACGTTTCACTCCAAATTCGAAGTAAAAATAAAAACACCCATTGTTTAAACATGTATACATCACTAAAGCACTGCATGTTGTCTGTTACGTTTAAACAAAACTTTTGCTGTCGTTATTTATTATATTTTAAATTGTTTCTTGTGCAAGCAAACTGTAATGAACACAACTCGTTTGCACAGGAAAACTCTGTTTGAAAACTTTAGATCCTCTGTTTGTGACATAATGATCATATCAGAAAACATTTGAATAGTATGACTAAACTTTTTCTTTTGACAAAGCTACATTTCAGAATTATTCACCCGAGGTGTTTAACAGCCACAGGATAACATGTTGTTTTGCAGTTCTCATGAAACGATCATGGTGTGTATTTTCACACCTGGAACTCATCACATTGTTCATATCAAACAAGTACTGTTTGATACATTTTGACTGTTTGACTTGTAAGTCTCATGCCATTTTAAAATTATTTACTAAAAAACATTAACTGCACCAGAATCACACACTTTTGTTTTTAGGCTAAAACTCTTTGAGAGCTATCAACAATACAGGAATAAATCATTATATATATTGGGGCTTTTTGACAAAAATGTATATTTCTTGTATATATATATATATATATATATATATATATAAACAAAAAATATACATAAACAAAGTACAAAATAATAATACAAATAAAGTAATTGCCTTTCTATATGAATGTTTGACTAAATTGATATTTCTTTTAGAGCAACTTTTTATCCGTCTATGAGGTTGGAACCTTATGAACCATCAACGTGAAAAGTAAGTCTGGCTGTTTTACTCTTTTTACAACTGTTGCACATTCAATTCAAGTTTGAGGTTGTTCAATACAGATCCACACACTTGTAAGGCTATAGATACATCTCAAACACTAGCTTTACACAGGTATAATGGACACACAAACCCCTGTGTAGTTCAAGAGGGCCGTTTACTGAGAACAGCATGCAAGAAAGGGCCATTTTCTAATGAATTCAGAGAAAACATTCACAAGCAGTTGTGAAAGTTTCTAAGTTTGGCTTTGTAAAGGTTTTGTTCTTGTACTACACCACTAGATTTAGATGACACTATTCACATTTCTTGCTGGACTGTATTGTTTTAGATGAAGACTCTTCTTTGAGATCCAGCAACATTAAGAGTTTAATGAGGAATTTAAGTAAGTCTTTATGGTTGGGGCTTTTTGACAAAAATGTATATTTCTTTTAGTGCTACTTTCGAGCTATCTATGTATGATGTGGGATCACATGAAGCATCAACACAGAAAGTCAGTTTTAAAACTGATTTAAAACTATTACAATTGAATCACAAAAAGGGGCATACCATACAAGAAAAGCAACGGTTATAATGCATACGGGATACAGAAAATCCATGCATGGACAACTAGTGCGTTTGCTACATGTTTGTAAATGTCTAGTTTGACAAATGACCGTTTAATTACGCCACTGGATGACATTTTAGATGACAACTAAAGCAATCTAAGTTCATGCTTTTACTCATCTGGGAAAGCGTGTGTGATGAACATAGACCGTTCATTTAAGAAACTTGTATGACTAAACTTTCTCTCTTGACAAACCAGCATTTTCAAAAAATTTGCTAGACGTTAAGATTATAAAGTTTTATCAACTATTAACGTCATCTTGGACTCAAATGTAGCCTCTGTTCTGGAATACTTCACATGAGTTGTAATTCACATTTTACAATGTGTAAATAGATGTGCCAAAAGTTGTCAGATGTGTTAGAGGGAACGCACCACAACGTTTTAACGCAAACACACTTGAGGTCTAACGCTACATGCATTCTAAAAGGCTAAAGATACAATTCGAACATAAACTTGATACAGAATGATGTGTGCTCAATTTACAAATACAGCATAAGAAAATTAAATGGCAGTCCTTCTACACCACTGTTTAAACGGTGATATTTTTTCCGGTCTGTCTATGAAGTGACTAGAAGATGCATGACAGGCTCAGGCCTCCACATGAAATCAGCGAGTCTAGCTGTCTTGTACGACTGCTACACTTAAAACAAGACTATCGATTAAGTCACACATTACAAGAGGTCACCAGCACACTATTTCGTCTAAATTTATTTGTAATTTAGGCTTTCCAGTACAGCTCAAACATTAGAGTGTGGTGCTTGCAACATCAAAGTCAGGGGTTTGATTCCCAGGGAAAGCAAAGACTGATTAGAATGTCAATGTGTTTCTTGAATGCAATGCAAGTCACTATGGATAAAAGCGTCTGATAATTGCATAAATGTTAATGTTGTCCCTCACCAACTGAATGCCATACATAATTAACATATCTTACATTGTCACAATTGTAAATATTTGTTTAGCTTAAATATTGGTATTAGCATCAAAGCGCATGCCAAATGCTAGTGAAGAGATAATCTACAGATTGTTTATATTGAACATTGTTTGTACATCTCACTCTGTGTGTATTGCCGTGTGCGACTGTATGCGTTATACTTCCTCTTTTTCATACAATCTGGTGTAATTTTTGCAAACTTTAGGTGTTCTCATTGTTCATATACGACAACGTTTCCCTTGAACTGTTTGATTTAATACAATTATAATAAAACCCATCTCCTTCGCTTGAGGCATTTACGCTACATTATTATAATGCCATTGTTTTTAGGTAGTGCTAACATATATTATATCTTTAACCAAACTGTTTATCTGGTTAAAGAACGTGGCACCCATCTCATAACAAAACATATTTTGTCTATTTTGTCACCAAAGTGTGTCCATCTGAGGCTGAGCGGGATCTCTCACACACATCCAGTGTGGAGCCGGCAGAAACGCTCGAGTCCCAGCCGACAGACAGTAAGTCTCCAGTTATCCCAGTTCCAGTTAAGATATTCTTCCAGGAATTTAAGCCTCTTCCAGCTGTAATCTCTGCTGACAAAACGGATGTTTCTAATCAATGTTTGTTGTCGACAGAAGAAGAGTCCACAGCACAAAAGCTACAAAAGCCTCCAGCTGTGGATATTATCATTATGGGCTTTTCTCATCGATATGTTGTGGTAATTTCAACACAAATACGTGATTCGTTTGGTCGAGAGGTTTTTCGAGACCATAAATATAAAGTCAGCCTGACCAGCATCGC
Organism: Rhodeus uyekii; assembly: GCA_037043235.1. Lineage (NCBI taxonomy): Eukaryota > Metazoa > Chordata > Actinopteri > Cypriniformes > Acheilognathidae > Rhodeus > Rhodeus uyekii. The sequence goes on from JAWRVZ010000148.1 coordinate 167,404, forward strand.
CATCTCAGAGTCACTAAGCAAGGCTGCGTTCTGTGTGGACAACTGGTACGTGTGTATTAGTATCAAAGACTTTTGATACACAAAGGTTGTGCGCTCGTATTACTATGAATCGGAAAAATCCTAAATTCATTGGCACAACAAATCAGATTTTTTTCAACCTCACATAGATCAGAATTTGTTGCACAAGATCTGATTTTTTTTTTTTTGTATCCGATCTGAGCACTCGCTTGTTTTTAAATCAAATATATAACTGGATATCTGGACATCTGACTTACATCTAAGGATTCTGCCCCAAAACCTGCTGTACCCGCTTTAGCTCCATGCAAACGGTCTCCTAACACCAAGTCTAGTCAACCGCCAACAACGGCCCAGAAAGCCACCCGCATGCGCAGAACCGTTGGCGTCTACATTCCTCCTCCGGAAATCACAAGCACAAGCTGTCCCTGAAGCACCCGAAGCTCCCCCCAACTCGTCCATCATGGAGTGGGGTCCTTCCACCCCATCCTCTCACCTGCCTCTGACTCCAGACACAAAGCAGAAGCTGCAGCAGCTGCTCCGTCAGTACAGGCATGGCCTGTGGACTCATCCAGGAGGCGTTTGGGACAACATGATCTCCCACCACTGGTACACACACACACACACACTCACACAAACATGCACTAAAATATGGAAGTGACTGCTTTTGAACATTGTGCTCAAGCAAGACATTTAACCACAGATTGAAAGACTGTTCCTTCTGTCAATTTAGTCATATGGAATAAATTAAAATAAAATATTTTTAAACACAAATCCTGATTGAAAGAAGTGAACTGCCATTTTAGTTACTACTACCATATAATTATTGTTACTGTGCCTTTCGTAAAGGTTAAAGAGAGTCAACCAAAGCAGGTAGAGTAACAACAATCACTCAAAACACTTTCTGTCCTTTCTGCCTGAAGGTTTGGGGATGATTATATGATTTTTGGAGTTTCTCACGGTCGTGTACTGGCGATGTCCACACATATCCCTGAGTTTGGTGGAGAGGTTTTTCGAGTAAATATAAAGTCAGCCTGACCAGCATCGCCATCTCTTTTATAAGTAATTCAGGCTGGATTTCTATTAATTTTGTTTTGCATACTCATTGTACTAATTTCGTTTGTTTGTTATATATATATATATATATATATATTTATATCTTTCTTTGGCTGTTGCATAAACCTGTGTGTGTCAGTGCCCATGTCGAGCTCTTCGTCCACAATAGGGAACGGTCACACAACTCAGTAAATGGAGTCGCAGGTCGAGTTGGAACAGTTTAGATCAGGGGATCCAACATGCTGTTCTAAAAATAGCATTAATTAATCAGCCATTTAATTAAGTCAATTAACATGAGTGTGGACCCACTGGTCAATGGCAGTGCTTCTGCAGTGTGTGAACTGGAACCAGTATTACACCCGCTGTCATTCAGGACACACCAACCCACATATAAAGGAGCCATACATTATGACGACATACTTTACGCATGGATCCTCATATTTCAGGTATGAGACTGAGCCAAGTGCCATTGTTTAAATTATATATCTGATCTGTTCTGGGTGACCCGATCATAAATCAGCAGCATTAAATAAAGCTGTAAATGCCATCCAACTGTAGGGACCCCTAAAGTATATATTTTTGCTTGTAATAATGTAACATTTATATGCATGCATTTCATTATTTTGGTTTAAATGTATCTACATTATTTTATTTGTTATATTGTACGTGATTTAACCAAACACACTTTTGTTTCATATTCACTGACATTGTTTATTGGTTGAAAGTGCATCAATGTTGACCAATGACTGTGAAGTATGTTCAACGTGAGTTGCGTCAACGTGAGTTACGTACAGAGACTGCGTCGCGCATGTGGAAGAGAGAAGTTTTCGATTGCTGTCAGTGCGAGAGTGTGTCACTGCTCTGGAGACATTTTGTGGAAAATATTATGCCCAAAGCAAGAATTGACGACTTTACTTTCGTTTTGTGTTTCAGTTTATAAACTGTCAGCTAAATAGTCTTTTTGTTTCCGTGGTTACGGCGAGTCAACGCGCCGCAATTCTATCTGCGCCACGAGGGCCTAGTGACGCTCATTCCGACCATTTCACGATCAACGAGTGCCATTGAAGACACGGAGCATCGCGCTGGATTTGCGGGAGTGGATTCCTCGTGTTTATTGGATTCATCGGGACTACAGAGAGTGGGTTCATTGTGAACTAACATCTACATTTTCATGTGCACCAACGATCGGGATCCAACGGTAACATGTGACTATTTGACTGTGTGACTCATGTGCATTGTGTGACGGAAGGACTGTGTTAACCTGTTAAGTTTGCAATTTATTTGGGGTTAAAAGACATTCAGAGTTTTGCATCACTAGAGATTGAACTAAATTGAGTTTACTGAGTTTACTATTTCCTATTCTGAGTTTGAGAAGGAGATATTCACTTTGGATTCAAAGGGAAACTACATCATTTCATATTTCTTTTGTTTGAAGTTTATTTTTATTTTATGAGGGGTTATTTCATTTGTTAAAATAAATTGTTATTCTTTATTTACTTGATGTCTTCTATTTGATATTCTTCTTGGAAAATAATAACTTACTGATTTTGGGGAAAAGTAATTCACAGAGTTTGCTATTAAGGAAGAAAGAGTGTGAAATTATTGAAATTAAGAGAAATACCGGCCTAATTCACCATTCTACTGCCGGGAATCTGGGTTTTCCTATATTTGGGAAATATTTCTAGCCCTTAGGGTTAAGAAAAGGGTTACATTTTTGGAGGCACCGCTGGGATACTGTTTTTCTTTTCTTCCTCTTTCTTCCCTCTTTACCAGAGTTTTCTATCTTTCCCTTTACAAATTTTACTCTAGTGTTCTTTGACATTGAAACAGTTTTTCTGATTTTTTTTTTTTTGTCACAATTCTAGCTGTTTGCTTTGTTTGAAATAATGGATTTGTTGCAGACTGTTGAATGGAGCAAAACAGAGAATGTTAATTTATCACGTGCCATTGTACTGAGCAATGTTCCTTTGGACGCCATTGATGACACTATTGGAAGAGTGTTAAACACAGTCAAAGCTTTTGGTCGCACTAGAATATGTGGTCGGCGTGGTGACGTAACTGGCAGATGGTTGTTTATTTTAGTTGAGACCAGCACTGATCTAAATGCTGACGTTATACCACCTGAGATAGGCATAGAAAACGAGGCTGGACCTTGGGGTGTCACATTAGTGAGTAGTCTGGTAGGACATGGTCCTGCATCTGAAGATGATGCCTTCCAACTCAAGCTACAAGCTTTGTTGCAGCAGGAGGGAAAGTCTTTAGAGGAAGTGAAGGCTATAATTATGGGAAATCGGTCTCCTAAATCGGACATCAGTGTAGACCTAGTTGATGCCATAGGCAAATTAGTAGATCGATGTAATCAGGTGTCTAGTAATGGGCCTGGGTACAGAAAATTGAGGTTGTTCTCTGGGTTGAAACCTGTCCCTCCAGGTGAAGAAGAATATGACGTCTGGATGGAGCAGGCTGCTCAAATGATAAGTGAATGGCAATGCACTGAAGCTGCTAAGAAACAACGCATTGTTGAGAGTTTGCGAGGCCCTGCTGCTGATATTGTCAGGTTTCTAAAAGTGAGTAATCTGTCTGCGGCTGCAAACGAATACTTAACTGCTCTTGATACAGTATATGGTACCACTGAGAATGGGCCAGACTTGATGGCTAAGTTTCGTCATACTTATCAGGAAAATGGAGAAAAACTGTCAGCTTTCTTATACCGACTGGATAAACTTCTTCATCGGGCTTTCTTGAAGGGAGGAATTGATGCAACAGGCATAAATAGAGCAAGGATGGAGCAGCTTATTAAGGGGGCACTGACTAATGACATGGTTGCCTTACGAATCAGAATGACTCACACAGTGCATGATCCCCCTTCGTTCTCACAGTTGATGAAGGAAGTGAGAGAAGAAGAACATTGGGTAGCTGCTCGAGAGAATGTTAAAGCTTCTATTGCTACCGTTGCCTCTCCTCAAGTGTCTGGGCCACCTGAATTACATAGCCTGAAGAAGGAAGTTAAAGAGCTGTCTACTCAGATGAGCCAACTGTTGAGTATGACTACTGTGACCCCTACCTCTGACAAAGCCCCGCAGAAAGATAGTCAGACACGTGAAGTTTCAAGCAGAGACAATGCCCGTAAGCAAAGAAATCCCAAGTTACCCCTGCCTGGAATTTTCTGCTACAACTGTGGTGAAGATGGTCATAAGAAGTGGGAATGCAATGCCCCTGAGGATCTCAGGAAAGTAAACCAGAAGCTGATGAGAATGCACCGCTTGCAGGGAAACTTAAGCGGGGCTCAGTGAAGGAACGGCACGGAGCTCCAGCTAACCCACGTTCCCCTCATGTTTCATTGTTGCTTGATGATGGTCAATCAAAATTGCCTGCAGGATTAGTAGGGCCTGTCTCTGAGGTGCCTGTTCAAATTGAAGGAATTTACACAAGAGCTCTTCTTGACAGTGGCTCTCAGGTCACTCTATTGTATCGTAGTTTTTATGATAAGCACCTAAAGCACTTACCTCTTCAACCTGTGGAAAACCTTGAGATCTGGGGTCTTAGTTCACACAAATATCCATATGATGGGTACTTACCCCTCAAACTTGAGTTCACTGAAAGCGTGGCTGGAGTGCATCAGGTGGTTGATACTCTTGCGATCGTATGTCCAGACCCGTTGAAAAGGGAAGGGATAGCCATTTTGGTGGGGACCAACACCAGCTTAGTGAGGAAACTGCTTGAGTCTTGTCGTGAGCAAGCTGGTGAGAAGTTCTTGAATGTGTTGACCATTCACCCGGTGATCCGGGAGGCATTCGAGTTCCTTCAGAAGAAAGTCATGTCACATGGTGATCCAAACCGACATGGAACAGTTTGGTTTGCAAAGCCTTCCCCTATTGTCTTGAAGCCAGGTCAGGTTATGCAACTCCCAGGTCTACCCAAGTTTCCTGGCCAGACGACAGAATCTCTGTTGCTAGTAGACAATGCAGAAGTTAATGATTCATTCACCTCAGACCTTCAAGTGAGACCTGAAGTTCATTCAGCAACCATTGTTTCCAGCCGAAGAGTAATGGTGACTGTCAGAAACACGTCTACTAGAGAAGTATGCATAAAGAGAGGAACTCCTCTTGCTCGTGTTTTCCCAGTAACCTTAGTGCCACAACTTTCTTCCAGCCAACAGTCAGAACAGGGTGCTTTGACTCCTGTTTCCTTTGATTTTGGTGATTCTCCAATGCCGGAAGAAGCAAAAAGGCTTTTGTGTGAGGAGATGCTGAAGAGAAAAGAAGTGTTTTCCCTTCATGAATGGGATGTGGGTTGTTCAAAGAGTACCACACATGAGATAAGAATGAAGGATTCACGCCCTTTCAGAGAAAGATCTCGACGTCTTGCCCCAGCAGATTTGGAAGATGTGCGGCGGCATCTACAAGAACTTAAGGGTGCTGGTATTATTTCAGAGTCCCGAAGCCCCTATGCTTCACCAATTGTAGTGGTACGTAAAAAGACAGGGAAGGTCAGAATGTGTGTAGACTATCGGACACTCAACCAACGGACCATACCAGATCAATACACCGTCCCCCGAATTGAGGATGCTCTGCACAGCCTTTCTGGGAGTAAATGGTTTACTGTGTTGGATCTGAGGAGTGGATACTATCAAATACCGATGAGTGATGCTGATAAGGAAAAGACCGCATTCATCTGCCCTTTGGGTTTCTATGAATTTGAGCGTATGCCCCAGGGTATTTGTGGAGCACCTGCTACTTTTCAAAGAGTCATGGAGAGAACTGTAGGAGACATGAACTTTTTGGAGGTACTTGTGTACCTCGATGACCTAATTGTCTTTGGCAGAACACTTGAAGAACACCAACAGCGGCTGTTAAAGGTTCTGGATAGGTTGAGGGAAGAAGGATTGAAGCTATCCCTGGATAAGTGTCAATTTGGCAGAACTTCTGTGAACTATGTGGGGCATATTGTTTCACAAGATGGAATATCTACTGACCCTTCAAAGATAGAAGCTGTAGTATCCTGGCCAAAACCCCAAACAGTGACAGAGCTCAGAGCGTTTTTAGGTTTCTGTGGATATTATCGCCGTTTTGTGAAGTATTTCTCAAAGCTGTGCCGTCCTTTGAATGAACTATTGACAGGGTACTCATCCACCTCTTGTAATAAAAAGAAAAAGATCCACTCACCTGTCAGAGATGTTAATGCAAGCCACAAAGTCTCTGAACCCTTTGGCTCTCGATGGACTGCTCAGTGTGATGTTGCTTTTCAAACCCTCAAAGACTGTCTGACTCAAGCTCCAGTGTTAGCCTTTGCTGATGCACAGAAGCCCTACGTTTTGCATGTGGATGCCAGCATGAATGGACTTGGAGGAGTTTTGTTTCAGGAGCATGATGAAGGGTTACGCCCTGTCGCTTTCATCAGTCGCAGCCTTTCCCCTTCAGAGAAAAATTATCCTGTGCATAAATTGGAATTTTTAGCTTTGAAATGGGCAATTGTGGACAGACTGCATGACTATCTTTATGGTGTCCAATTTGAAGTTAGGACTGACAACAATCCTCTAACTTATATAATGAAGTCGGCAAAGCTTGATGCCACTGGTCACCGTTGGCTGTCAGCTCTTACCACCTACAATTTCAGCCTGAAATACCGCCCAGGGCGAAAGAATGTGGATGCTGATGCATTGTCCAGATGTCCAACTACCCACCTATGTGCAGATGATGAGTGGCAGGAAATTCCAGCTTCAGGTTTCCGGGCTTTTTGTCAAGGAATGTCTGTGAAGAAGATGACAGATTGTGTGTCTTATCCCTGCGTTGTGAAACAGATTGGGGCACATATTTCTGCGGTTCCCAAAGCTTATTGTCAAGCTACTGTGCTAGTTGCAGATCACTTACCTGAGTTCAATCCAACTGAGATTCAAGCTGCACAAAAGAATGATGTACACCTAGGGGAGGTGTGGGAAGCAGTTTGTCAGAAGAAACCTGCAAGTAGTATCCGTCACAACCACCCTGTGATGAAATTGCTGAAACGAGAATGGGAGAAGCTATCAATAGACAATGGTTTGTTGTACCGAACTATTAAACAACCAAGTGATCAAAGAGTGAAACGACAACTCGTGCTTCCCAAGCAGTATCACAACATGGTGCTTAAATCTTTACACGACGAGATAGGACATCTAGGCTTTGACAAGTCTTACAGTCTGGTTCGTGACCGATTTTATTGGCCACGCATGAAGCGTGATGTAGAGGCCTACTGTAAAACATGTGAACGTTGCATAAAGAGGAAAACGTTGCCTCAGAGAGCCGCTCCATTGTTCCATATGCAAAGTTCAGGACCCATGGATCTTGTATGCATTGATTTTCTTTCCATCGAAGCAGATTCTCGCAATGTATGTGATGTGTTAGTGGTAACTGACCATTACACACGTTATGCTCAAGCTTTTCCCACTAAGGATCAAAAGGCTTCTACTGTGGCAAAGACTCTATGGGAAAAGTATTTCATCCATTATGGACTTCCAACTCGAATACACTCCGACCAGGGAAGAGATTTTGAGAGCCGGTTGGTTTCTGACATGTTGAATATGCTAGGAGTAAAGAAGTCTCGGACCTCCCCTTATCATCCACAAGGTGATCCGCAACCGGAGAGGTTCAACCGGACCTTGTTGGACATGCTGGGTACTCTTGAGCCTAGTCAGAAGTGCAAGTGGAGTCAGCATATAGCACATCTCGTGCATGCATATAATTGTACTGTCAATGAAGCCACTGGGTTTTCCCCTTATTACCTTATGTTTGGTAGAGAGGCCCGATTACCTGTTGATGTATGTTTTGGCGTTTCCCCTGACAACACTTCGCCAGGATCATATTTGAAGTATGTGACCAAAATGAAGCAGGAATTACAGGTAGCTCATCAGTTAGCTCAGGCCACTGCTGAAAAGATGAATCAGAGTAACAAAGAAAGGTATGACCAGAAAGTTCGCTATCATAGTCTGAATGTTGGAGACAGAGTTTTGATTCGAAACCTTGGCCTAAAGGGAAAACAAAAGCTTGCAGACAGGTGGAGTGCTAAACCCTATGTATTGGAGAGTCAATTATCTGGTATTCCTGTGTATCGTTTGATTCCTGTTGATGGTGAGGGGCCAGTTAAAGTCCTGCATCGTAATCACATCCTGCCATTAGGACAGGCAGTCAGGCTACGTCCTCAAGTAGATAACAGACCTACCCCTTCGCCCAGAGCTTTAAGGCGCAGGAAAGCAAAAGAGAAACAGAAATCAGCTGAGTTAGCAAATTCTTCTACTGTGGTTGACTCAGTTCAAAGGGAATGTAGTTCTTCTGATTCAGAGTCTGATTTTGGGTTTTATGTTGAAGATGTGGCAGAGAAAATTCAGAGTGAAACACCTGTACAAGATGTAGAATGCTTAGACTTGAGTGATTCTCATGGTGATTCAGAAGCACTGATAGTTCCATGTCAGAGTGAAAATCCTGATGTTGACAATGTTGATTTGAGTGATGATGTAATGGCTGTAGGTCATGAGAATGTTATTCAGACTCCTGCTAATGCTGATGAAGGTACTGGAGTTCAGTCAAGTGAAGAACCTTCCGAAGTACGTAGATCATGTAGGGAGAGAAAGCCTAATACACGATTTACATATGATACATTGGGAGAGCCGCATACTAAGATCATTGGTACCAAGCAATGTAGTGTAAATGTAGCCTTTACCAATGCTTTGTATTCTTCTAGTGGCTATGAAAGTTCTCATGTTTGGTGGTGTCATGCAGATGCATTATGCAATGTATGTAGTCAGAAACCTACACTTGTACCCCTGAGTTTTAGTTCTGTCTTTAGTAAATTAGGGACCAAAGTTAGATGGTGTTAATGTTTACTATGACCAGCATGGGGGCATACTGGATTTTTGGTGGGGGGAGTGTGTAGGGACCCCTAAAGTATATATTTTTGTTTGTAATAATGTAACATTTATATGCATGCATTTCATTATTTTGGTTTAAATGTATCTACATTATTTTATTTGTTATATTGTACGTGATTTAACCAAACACACTTTTGTTTCATATTCACTGACATTGTTTATTGGTTGAAAGTGCATCAATGTTGACCAATGACTGTGAAGTATGTTCAACGTGAGTTGCGTCAACGTGAGTTACGTACAGAGACTGCGTCGCGCATGTGGAAGAGAGAAGTTTTCGATTGCTGTCAGTGCGAGAGTGTGTCACTGCTCTGGAGACATTTTGTGGAAAATATTATGCCCAAAGCAAGAATTGACGACTTTACTTTCGTTTTGTGTTTCAGTTTATAAACTGTCAGCTAAATAGTCTTTTTGTTTCCGTGGTTACGGCGAGTCAACGCGCCGCAATTCTATCTGCGCCACGAGGGCCTAGTGACGCTCATTCCGACCATTTCACGATCAACGAGTGCCATTGAAGACACGGAGCATCGCGCTGGATTTGCGGGAGTGGATTCCTCGTGTTTATTGGATTCATCGGGACTACAGAGAGTGGGTTCATTGTGAACTAACATCTACATTTTCATGTGCACCAACGATCGGGATCCAACAGTAACATGTGACTATTTGACTGTGTGACTCATGTGCATTGTGTGACGGAAGGACTGTGTTAACCTGTTAAGTTTGCAATTTATTTGGGGTTAAAAGACATTCAGAGTTTTGCATCACTAGAGATTGAACTAAATTGAGTTTACTGAGTTTACTATTTCCTATTCTGAGTTTGAGAAGGAGATATTCACTTTGGATTCAAAGGGAAACTACATCATTTCATATTTCTTTTGTTTGAAGTTTATTTTTATTTTATGAGGGGTTATTTCATTTGTTAAAATAAATTGTTATTCTTTATTTACTTGATGTCTTCTATTTGATATTCTTCTTGGAAAATAATAACTTACTGATTTTGGGGAAAAGTAATTCACAGAGTTTGCTATTAGGGAAGAAAGAGTGTGAAATTATTGAAATTAAGAGAAATACCGGCCTAATTCACCATTCTACTGCCGGGAATCTGGGTTTTCCTATATTTGGGAAATATTTCTAGCCCTTAGGGTTAAGAAAAGGGTTACACAACTCTTTATCTGATCCAGTCACTCAAATCATGTTCAACTGCTCTGAAAACAGCTCACCGTAGCGCCACTGAGCACTTAATCTGTGCCCAACAAGTAGCCCTCAGCATCAGAAAGGTTGCTGATCCCTGCTTTACACTCTCCAGACTCTTGGGATGGGATGGGGGTGCAGAGCTAGTTTATGGGTTCATGGGTTCACTCCAAAACCCCCCTGAGTCTTTCCCTTCACCTGCACTTCAGAGTAAAATCTCCTGGAACAGAATCCTCATCAAATCTCTTGGGGTTTTCTGGGATCTTCTGTTTAATGTCTCCGAAACGAACTCGTTTTCCATCACCGCTGTATCAGGATCCAGAGTCACATCCACTGAGAGAGATCACCATCCATCACCTTCAGAATAAACGTTTTCAGATGTATAGTGAATGACACAGATATTTAAAAAGATCATTGTGAGCGTCAACAACAAAAAAGGTTCATTTCAGATTACCAGAGGTGTTTTTGAATCAATCTCCATTTGCAGTTGCTTGCAGGAGTGTGTAAAAATGGCAGTGATGCTCCCGGATCTGCAGTGCTCTCCTGGACTCTACGCATCAGGCCATTAGCGGAGCTTTTCTCCAGGTTCCTGCACACACACAACTGGACAGAAGACAAAGTTGCAGTTGTTGTTTACGGTGTAAAAAATAAAAAATAAATAATCGATTGATAAGGGAATATGCTCAAGGATTAATGAATGCACGCGACAGGGAGTCAGGAATTATGTTATGAAATAAAATAAAAAAAGGAACGGAAAGCAAAACAGTTCAGTTTACTTTATTATTATTATTATTATTATTATAAAGTTTTACAATGCATTCACATTCATTTTTTATTAATCTTCTCCCACAAATCCATCAAACTCCTCATCTTCTGTATCAGAATTGAAGAGCTGGGCAAGTTCAGACATGCCGGGTTCTCCCTCATCACTGTCAGAGTCAGTCTCGTTGTCTGGTGGCTGTTCAGCAATGATGCCGGCTTTCGCGAAAGCTCGGACAACAGTTAAGGCAGATACTTTAGCCCAGGCATCCACAATCCATTCACATATGGTGGCATAACTCGCCCGGCGCTGCCTACCAGTCTTAGTAAATGTATGTTCGCCTTCTGTCATCCATCGCTCCCACGCCACTCGCAACTTCACTTTAAATGCCCTGTTTACACCAATGTCCAGCGGTTGGAGTTCTTTTGTCAATCCTGCCGGAATAACGGCAAACTCAGAATATCATCATCTTTACCTGGTGTTTCACAGCAGCGGAGAGATGGGCGCGCATGGAGTCGCAGATCAACAGGGACGGTGATGCGTGGAAAAACCCGCCCGGTCTCGCTACATACACCTCTCTCAGCCACTCTCGCATTTTTTCCTCGTCCATCCAGCCCTTTTGATTAGCCTTAATGATGACTTCGGCTGGCAACTTTTCCTTTGGCAGCGTCTTCCTCTTAAAAATTACCATAGGCGGTGGTTTCTGTCCATTACCATGGCAACCAAGAACAGCAGTGAAAGACGACTTCTCGTGCACCGTGGTGTGGATTGATACCGTGCTGGTCCCCTTTCTCTCCACAGTATGGCTCACGGGGATGTCAAAAGTGAGGGGAACTTCGTCCATGTTGGTGATGTGGTTGGGCTGGATGTTTTTGTCAGAAATCTTGCTACTGCAGTAGGTGCGGAAGATGGCCAGCTTTTCTCTATAATCCGCTGGCAGTTGCTGCGCGACAGTTGTCCTTGCGCGGATGGACAGATGACGCCGTTTCATGAAACAAAAGCACCAAGATGGACCTCCTTGAAAGTTTTCGATCTGCAGGTCTTGTGCTATTGTTTTTGCCTTCAGTCGAATGGTGACTGTAGACGCGCTTCTCCCGGCTGTTCTCTGTTCAGTGACCCATTGTTCCAGTTGGTCTTCTAGCTGTGGCCACCTTGCTTTATTCCCGCGGAAACTCAGTTTGGTCTTTTTAACTTGCCTCAGTTCATTCTCTAGCTTCCTCCACTTCCGGACCATAGATTCGTTGATGTTGAACACGTAACTGATGACCTGCAGTTTGAATTGTGCCTCATAAGCATGTCTCTTTACTGGTGCCATTTTTGGGTGTCCTTAAATAACGTTTTAGTATTACCGGTAGTTTTTCAAAACGGAGGCATGGCGGAGGTAAGCAAACGTACTGTACGTAACACGTAATGTTCTCTGATTGGCTTAAGCGCACAACCAATTTTTGAAAAAAAAAAAAACGTCTTTTAGGTGCGCCCTATAGTGCAGAAAATACGGTAATGGTGTTCCACTGTCCCAGCTGATAATTAACAGCCTATCTCGGTATTTCCTACCACCTACAAATGTTACGATGATCATGTCAGGGAAAGTATGGAAGCTCGTTTCCTCCACAGTTGAGAAAAAAAAAGGATTAATTAAGTCATAATAATGAGAAACTTTCTCATAATAATGACTTAGTTTCCCATAATTATGACTTAGTATCTGGAAATAATGAGAAAGTGTCTGGAAATAAGGAGAAACCTTTTCTCAACCATAAACTTCAGTACCGTATTTATTTGAGTATAACGCGCAAAATTTTCTACCAAAAAAATAAATCAAAGTTAGGGATGTCTCGGTTCGGTTCGGTTCTGTCCCATGTGTATGCACGAGGGCTGGGCTGGGGAGGGGTGGGGTTTGTTTTGACGGCCGGTCCTTTGAGGGCGCCGGCAAATTGTGAGTTCGCGCTGCGCATTTTACAGGCTGTTTAAGTAGCAATATATGCATAAAATAAAAGGCAGACTCGTGAGTGCAATTCAGCAACTGTATTCAAACATAAACCGCAGCAACAACCGCAACATAGCCCAAAGCAATCGATTGCCGATTGCATGATACATTACATCCCGTAACACAGGCTGCAGCCTCTCACCGTACGTGAGGGCGAAGAAAAAAAAACGTCCCCTCGCCGCTTCATTTCCTCACCCACACGTTACGGAGAAGACAGGCATTTTGTGTTTTTTGTGAAGACAGGCATCAGCAATAAAATGGACGGCACAGAAGACGACCTGCTGTGGAATTCAGACGCAGAAGAAAGCGAAGAAACCGAAGAAACAGATGTTCCTGCCAACTGGGACACTGATGAAAAATTAACTCCAGAAGAATGGGAGCAACTCTTTAGTGTCTCTGATGAGGAATCTGACGTCGAAGGATTTTAAATAAATATTTTTACCGGTAATTCTGTTTCGGTATTGTGTTCATTAGTTTATGTTGTCAATAAATATATGTTATATATGTTATATAAGTATATGTTATACAATAAATAAATGTTTTTTATCATGGCTGCACGTGTTCAACAACGTTTTTTGTCAATTACAATGCTTGGTGTGAAACAAAATTTTATACCGATTTTTAATCGAAAATTAGGGGTGCGCGTTATACACGTGTGCGCGATATACTCGAATAAATACGGTAAGTCCAGGTTCAGGTCTACTTACTGACGATCATCTTCAAGCTGCACTGAGAGTCTCTGTTTCCTCCCTCAGGCCAAATGTGGCTCAGCTATGTTAATGTAAGAGGGGCTGTGGACCCGAAGAGGAAGCTCCAGTCTCTTTTATATGGGTTCCCAGCAGTAATGCAGACATACATGGCAATCTGGAACTTTGTTGATTTTTATTTTCTCAAACTCATGAAGAGGACCGAGCCCTTGTCACACTCGCGTCACTTGCACATCACATCTCTCACCTCGACCAACTGCACATGTCAGCGCGCCCATACCTAAACCTGACGTTACCATGACATCACAAAACAAATCTCACATTTTTCCCCCCTTAGAAAAATAAATGTCCTCATTTCAAATATCCAAATAACAAATAAATCTCACATTTTTCCATAACAAAGTGAATAAAACATATATATATATATACACACATACATACATACATACATACATATATATATATATATATACACATACATAGGCGCTACAACATGCCCCATCAGATGATAATTTTAAACAGTTTTTTTTTTACAAAAAAAATATTATTATTATTTTATTTTTATTTTTTTGAATAGGTCACCAACAATTACAGATTTTTGTGCAACCTAGGGACAATTTACACAAAATGACAGCATGTTTACATTGAAAAAAACTGGAAACCCTGAAAACAAAAGTACAATATATATATATGTATTTATTTTTAACACAAAAACTTTCTGGGCCTTTTACTAACACGTCCGGAACGAGTAACCACACCTTTAGCTACCTGCTCCTCAGGAACTACTGAGGACGTATGATCGACCAATTGAAGAGGTTGGTGTGCAGAATGAGGAACTTGCACCATGCGACCTGAAGGCCTACGTACATGAGGAACAGAAACTAATGCAGGAGCCTCCTTTTTACTGACCCGTCGCCCTCCTAATGACAAAGGGAGAGAACCAGACAAAGCTGTGTGTAATTGTCTCAACCCCTGAGCCTTTTTATCCCCATCCTGACCCGCACATGTGGAAGTGAGAGCTTGTTCCTTCCATTTGGACCTGTAAGGCTTTAAACGTTCATAGTGAATAACCTTAGGTTCTGCCTTTACATTTCTCATGTCCAACACTGTGTAAATAATACCAGCCATATCTACTGTGACCACCCGATATTGTCCGGTCCATTTTGGCTCAAGTTTCTTTCTTTGTGTGGTTGGATCACTCACCCACACCAGGTCACCAACTTTCAAAGGTCTGAATTTCTCATACCTATTAAAGTAGTACTCACGCTTGCATCTCTGATCAGCACTAGTGCTATGCACTTCTGGAAACACCATTTCCATACGATCAACTAGAGCTGACCCATAAGTCTGCGGAGTGTCCATGGCTTCCCCTGACGGAGAATCCAGCCACACGTGTGCTGGCAAACGAGGTTCACGACCATGAGCCAAGAAGAATGGTGAGTACCCAGTGCTAGAATGAGGTGTAGCATTAAAAGACAGTACCACTGCAGACAAGTAGTGGTCCCACTCACCCTCACTATGAAAGAGAACCTTCGCTAACTGATCTTTCAAAGTTCTATTGAAGCGTTCCACCATTCCGTTACCACGAGGGTGATAAGGCATAGTTCTCTTCTTTCTTATTTTTAACCTCTTACAGATATCCTGCACAATCTCTGACTCAAATTGACGTCCCTGATCATGTCACGGTTCTGTCTCTGTTTCCAGTGTTATTAGTGTTCTAGGGGACAGAACAGTGACACTGCTCTCTCTCCCATGTGTTTGTCTCATTAGTGTCTGCCCCGCCTCCTTGTTTCCCTTAATCATTCCCACCTGTCTCTCATCACTACCTTCCCTCATGTGCCCTATATAATCCCTCAGTGTTTGCTGTCCGGCGTCGTGTCGTTGTCTTTCCTGGGTGTCAGTCATGTCTTTCCTGATCCCTGCCATGAATCTGGTTTGGTTTACGTTTGATCTGGTTTATGTTATGTTTTCCCCCCTCGTGGGTTGTTTCTTTTGTATTATGTTCTTTTGTTATTATCATTAAATATTCCTACTTCACCAGCACTTGAGTCCTCACTTTCTGGTATCGTGACAGAACGACGCAACCGTTTCTGGACTCAGCGGTGAAGTGGATTATTTTTGTTTTTGTTTTTGTTTCGGTGCGTTGCTGTGAAAGGATTTTTCTGTTCCCATCTGTTCTCTCGGGACTCTCCGTCTGCCAGCAAATGATGCAGTACACAAACCAGGTTTATTTTCGCCAGCTGGGCACGGAGGTGA
This sequence comes from Rhodeus uyekii, assembly GCA_037043235.1. Classification (NCBI taxonomy): domain Eukaryota; kingdom Metazoa; phylum Chordata; class Actinopteri; order Cypriniformes; family Acheilognathidae; genus Rhodeus; species Rhodeus uyekii. The sequence continues at coordinate 183,270 of JAWRVZ010000148.1, forward strand.
GGGTTTTTTCTCGCAGATTTTTGATTGAGGTGGATGACTTTGATTACTCAGAGGAAGATCTCAAGGAGGTTTTTAACCTCTGTCTGGACAAACCCCTCATCTATTGGGAGATGGAGAAACTCACAGATTTGTCATTTTGGGAGTTCGTCGATCACCTCGACCACCAAGGACTGCAGGAGCAGACACGCCAGACGACCTCCCAACCCACCAACTACTACCCCGTTATCCCCGTTGTCAGTGGGTTTCCCCGCTCTCAGAAGAGACGGAAGCGGAGGAAGAAGAGCAGGACCTGTTCTGAGCCCGCTGCCGGCCAGGAGCCCGCGCTGCCTGACCCGCCGGCCGACCCAGAGCCCGCGCTGCCTGACCAGCCGGCCAACCCAGAACTCTGTCTTCCTGACCCGCCGGCGCCCCGTGTGCGCCTCGCCCTGCCGGCGCCGCCGAGACTGCTCGCCCTGCCGGCGCCGCCGAGACTGCTCGCCCTGCCGGCGCCGCCGAGACTGCTCGCCCTGCCGGCGCCTCCAGACCTCATAGAATGTCCAGACCTCCCTGATCCGCCTGACCCGCCGGTCCTGGCTGAGCCCGCCTGGCTCACCCCTCCTGATTTTTCTCCCTCCCTCCCTCCCTCCCTTCCCTTGGTGTTATGCTTGGTGGTGATGTCGGTGTTGGTTTTTTGTTTCATGTTGGAACGCCAGGTGGCGTTCCTTAGAGGGGGTGTAGTGTCACGGTTCTGTCTCTGTTTCCAGAGTTATTAGTGTTCTAGGGGACAGAACCGTGACACTGCTCTCTCTCCCATGTGTTTGTCTCATTAGTGTCTGCCCCGCCTCCTTGTTTCCCTTAATCATTCCCACCTGTCTCTCATCGCTACCTTCCCTCATATGCCCTATATAATCCCTCAGTGTTTGCTGTCCGGCGTTGCGTCGTTGTCTTTCCTGGGTGTCAGTCATGTCTTTCCTGATCCCTGCCATGAATCTGGTTTGGTTTACGTTTGATCTGGTTTATGTTATGTTTTCCCCCCTCGTGGGTTGTTTCTTTTGTATTATGTTCTTTTGTTATTATCATTAAATATTCCTACTTCACCAGCACTTGAGTCCTCACTTTCTGATATCGTGACAGATCAGACACTAATTCCTCCGGAACACCGTGTTCAGGTATGTACTGTTCACATAACACCTGTGTCACTGTAGTAGCTTTTTGGTCCACCATAGGATATGCATTGTAACATACTTAGTAAAGTGATCTTGCACTACCAAAACATACCGATTACCCTTGGACGTGACAGGAAGTTCTGTGATATCAGTACATACAAACTGAAATGGTCTAACAGCACTGATAGATTGGAGCGGTGCCCTTCGCTGAGGAACCGGCTGTTTCCGAGACTCACAAGCTTCACAAGACTCACAGTACTGTTCAATGACGCTTCTCATGCCTGGCCAGAAACACAAACCCTGAGCTCTTTTAAGTGTACGTTCAGCACTGTAGTGTCCAGCACAGGGATCACCATGTAAATAACCGAAAATGTCCTGAATGAGAACATCAGGAATGAGCACCTGATAAATCTGAGGTTGACCTGGGGCACTACAGGCCGTCCGACACAGCACTCCACCCTTCAATACTATACGTGGGAACTGCCACCAAAGTTGTCTTATTTTCCATTTTACCTGCCTAAGATTGGGTCTCTTGTGATTTTCAACCCAGCTATACACCTGTGAGAGTAAAGGGTCTGTTTTCTGATGGTATGCAATGTCTTTTCCCTCATCAGCCAAGGAAATACACAACATATTTACATTAGATTCAACCTCCGGAAATTTCGAAAATAGATGCGATATATGAACATTAGAACGGCTTGCCTGGGTGGGCCTGGGCCCCCTCCTTTACATGTTCGGCCCCCTCAGATTTTCAATTGTTTAAAATCGCAACTGTGAAAACGTGAAAAAATTAAAAGCACACATCGCCCGCTGCACAAAACGATCGCAACGCACCCCCAAAGTCAACATTGGCGCGCTGCGCATTGTATCATAACTAGTTCTGGCAGAGTGGTTAAGGCGTTAGACTAGAAATCCATTGGGATTTCCCAGCACAGGTTCAAATCCTGCCGACTATGTTATGCTCGCCCACCACCCCTGTCAACAAACGTGTGCAGTTTTGGCACTCATTTTAAGCTGTGCCCCCTCAAAAAAAAATCTGGCTACTCTCCTGGAACACAGTAAAACTCTCGCGACCTAGTGGGTCGCGACCCACCGGTTGAGAAACAGTGCTATAGACAATAAAAAAAATTCATATAAATTTTTTTTTATTTTTTACATTTCTAGGTCAAGAACCTGAACAATATAACATTTCAACTTTAATTGTGAGTTTTTTTTGTACAGTTTTGCACATTTTTAACAAAATACACCTCTCATAGGAAATGCATTAGGAGACTGCATCCAGTGACTTTACATTTGTACATTTACATTTACTTTTTGTAAAGTCACTTTACAGTGACTTTACAGCCTGTGTGTGTGTTTCCAGGTGGTCCTCAGTGGCACAGAGCAGTAGTGCACCCTGCACTGATCACAGAATTGTATATTCTGCATATGACATTTTTTTCACAAATGTATTATTACTGTGATAACTGTATTTTTATCTCATATCTCATATCTCATAACATTACATATTTGGCTCTTGAGACAATAATAGCCCATTCTGTCAATCTTAGCGCTGTTGGCCACTTTTAGATGGAGTGTCCACCCCATCTGGTGGTGATTTTACAACATTACATCACTGATTTTTTTTTTTTTTCATATGCCCCCACTGGCCATAACAGCAAATAACATTATGATACCGCATTAGGACATCTATACAATACCTGTAAACATTTTTTTTTTTGGGATATTGTATTGATTAGGTCCTACATATCCCAAATAGCAAGAAAAATTATAAAAAATGCACAGATTGATATGCAAGAGTATCTATAATAAATTTCAATATGCATATCTGAATGGGCATTGATTAGGTGACACTGAGACCTGGTAAAAATTACAATGGACATGCATTTTTCAAAAAATCCTGAGAAAAAACTTGCAGCTCTCCAATCGATTTTTTACTTTTATTAGTAAGTTAAATCTCTCTATTTTACATACTAACTATGAATTTTTGGCAAACATTTCAAAAATTGCAAATTTAACTATAGAAAATGCAGCTTACTTCTGTAGGTGAAAAACAGCACCTCCCTGTGTCACTTCAGAGGTAGTGGGTTTAAAAAAAAAGAAAAAAAAAAGCAGAACTTTTCTGCCATCTAGAGGATGACAAGGGTCCAATCTCTTGGGGTGCATGCTTTAAATGAGGAAAAATGCTCAAAAAGTTTTTTAAAAAGGAGCGTGAAAATCATGTCCATTGTAATGGACACCAGGTCTGAAGGGGATATCTCCTTCAGACCAGAATTAGGTTCCAGGTTTCTGAAAAAAAATAATAATAATAATAATATCCCATTAAATTAGGCATCTATTAATGAGTAAGAAAAAAAAATCATAACTCCTTCATAGCAATTTTTGTTGTCCATTGCAGACACAGTGGACATTTGGTCTTAACAGCTGTGAATATCAAACTAATATAAACCAATATAAAAAAAAATTAAACATAAAAAAATCCCAAGGTCAAGAACTTGAACAATATAACATTTCAACTTTAATTTTGAGGTTTTTGTTTTACAAATTGCACATTTAATAAAATAAACCTCTAATAGAAAATGCATTAGAGTCAGTGCAGTCACTTTACACACACACATTTCCTGTGTGTATCTTTCAAGGTATTCCCCAGTGGCACAGAGCAGTAGTGCACTTTGCACTAATCACATTAAATAAATAATTGTATATTCTGCATATGACATTTTCTCAAATTTTCTTCTTAAAATTTGACATATTTTAGAATGAGATTTGAATTTTGACTAATTATTACCCTACTGGCCATAACAGCAAATAGCATTATGATACCACATGAAGACATTTTTTGGGGGGTATTGTATTTATTAGGTCCTACATATCTCAAATAGCAAGAAAAATTACAAAATGCACATCAGGCAAACTTGTGGGACTCAAGAGGATATATAATAAATTTCAATCAGCATGTGCATTGAGTAGCAGTCATTGGAACCCAATGTCCATTGCAATGGATATGCATTTTTTTTTTAAATCCTGAAAAAAGACTTTTTTAACTTTAATTAGTAAGTTAAATCTCTCTATTTTACATACTAACTATGGAATACTGGCAAACATATCAAAGATTGCAAATATAACTGTAGAAAATGCTGCTTACTTCTGTGTGTGGGAAACAGCGCCACTCACTGACCAACTGAATCATCAGTAATCTCCAAATAAATCTTGTTAGCGACAAACTCTCAAAACTTTTCAAGCTTGAAGCTTTTACAACGAATTTAAACTTTCAGGCTAGGCTTTCTCAAGCCAACTGAAGTTTATATCATAAACTTCCTCTATCTAGTTATATCTTACTATCTTATTTTATCTATGTACCTATCTTCCTGTTTCTACAGAATAAAAAATACAATTAATGTCACACAATAATCAATAACGTCAAGAAACAAAATATAATCATGGATAAGAATAAAAAGAAAACGTATCATTTATAAAATTCCATCACACATCTCCTGATCCACCGAATGTTGCTGGTTATTTTAGTTACTTACTGGAAACTGGTCGAAAGTGTCAGATGAGCATGTGAACCATAGTTACCGTATTGTCTGCACTAAGGCGCACCTAAAAGACTCACTTTCCCTCAAAAACTGGACGTGCGCCTTATAGCCCGGTGCGCCTTATCTGTGGGCGGAGTTCCGAAATCTATAAAATTGTTTTTGGGTGATTTTGATAAGCGCTCAGCTTGATTGACTGTCAGGACCATTTCACACTGACACAGGGACAGTAGGATGCTGGCAGTGATAAACCAATCACAGAACATTATGTAATACCATATGCTTACCTCCTGAAATCTGACTCCTGGTGGCATATTCCCCTATCAATCAATGTTTTCACACAGCACACCCCCAGAACGCGCAAGTTAGTTTTGTTTTTTATATTCCTCACACATTCAGCATAAAATGGCAATAACTCTAAAACGACTCACTCAAAAAAAAAATCTTAACAATGTATACTATGGATACATATGTCTTAATGTTTCACAAGCTTCTTTTTCGTTATTTCTGCTCGATATAATGAGCAAGGAGCCGTAAAACCCGTCTGAATGTGAGTTTCGCCTAGAAAGCAAGGCTCTTTGCTGAGCTGTGAGTAAGGGACCGTGGGAAAAGTGCAATTGTCTTCTGGAGAAAGCTATTGGTAAAAGAAAGGTAAATTTGGACATTCAATTCCCTTTTTGAAAAGACAGGTTTAAACGTTGTCCACTGTGTCCCTTTAATGAATGCCACTGGTCTCATGTCTACACACACTTAAATTATAGCAGAAATCGAAAAGAACTTGCACTTTTCCCACGGTCCCTTACAGCTCATCAAAGAGCAAGCTTTCCCCGCGAAACTCACATTCAGACGGGCTTTACGGCTCAGTGCTCGTTATATACAGCCAAAAAATGAAATGGAAGCTTGTGAAACATTAAGATATATTTCCTTTTTGTGATAACGTTGTTAAGATTTTTTTTGTGTGTGAGTCGTTTTGGAGTTATTGCCATTTATTGTTGAATGTGTGACATATCGAAAACAAAACTAACTTTACCCCGCTGAACGAGCACAGGTTTTGAGTACTTAAATTAATACAAAGAAAACAAAATAATGTGTATAAAGGATGTGAGATGGATTGAAACTGTAAACTTCCTGAGCTTTGTCAGGATGAGAGATAAAGACACCAGCAAAACTGTTGATTTTCTTGAATAGCAGGAACTAAGCATAACTGAACTTAGCTTTCGTTTTTATTTTACTTCTCTATTTTATATCATTGTTTTGATTTTTTCGATTTGTATTCTTTATTTTTGATCACTTTTCATGCTTTTTTCGTTTAGTAAAAACTGTATTTTTCTTGAATAGTAGGAACTAAGCATAACTGAACTTAGCTTTCGTTTTTATTTTACTTCTCTATTTTATATCATTGTTTTGATTTTTTCGTTTTGTATTCTTTATTATATCACTTTTCATGCTTTTTTCGTTTAGTAAAAACTGTAATTTTCTTGAATAGCAGGAACTAAGCATAACTGAACTTAGCTTTCGTTTTTTTTTTACTTTTCTATTTTATATTGTTGTTTTTATTTTTTTCGATTTGTATTTGTTACTTTTGATCACTTTTCTTACCTTTTTTCGCCTGATTATCCTAACTTTCACTTGGCGCAGACTTTTTGACGAAATATCTATGGAGGGACATCTGCTTCTCCTTTATCCACAACAACAGAAGCCTCTCCATCTCATCATTTATATTCGAACACAACTTCAATATAATCCTCGCCCTTGGAAGGATTTACATTCTTGATAACATCGTTCTGCTTTAGAATGGTACATATCGTGGATGTACTGCGATCATAAGTGCGTGCTAGATCTCTCACGCGGCACCGCGCTCATATTTATACACAATTTCATGATTAATTTCCATTGTCATCATGCGTTTCTTCTCACTACCATCATTACTACTCACTTTCTTAGAATTCGTCGCTATTATGAAGAATAATGCACAAAATAGAGAGAAAAATATCTACCGTATTCGCGGGTGACGCGTACAAGTCAGTGAACACATGAAGTGAACAAGTGT